>PVJA010001485.1:30485-126069 GCA_004027025.1 Myocastor coypus | reverse complement strand
TTTTTTCTTGTTTCAGAACTTTTGTTTGTTTATTTATTTATTTTTATGGCCAGCTCAGCCTGCCCTGAGGGCAGGGCTGGTGCAGCAGGTGGTGCTGGGATTGAACGCGGTTCCTGCAGCCACCCAAGCTTTCCTAAGCAGGTACTTTAGACCACTGAGCCATCCTGCCAGGCCCTTAAGGCTTTTTTTTTTTTTAAATTATGAAGCACGGTCTCATTAAATTGCCCAGGCTGGGCTTAATCTTGTGACCTGCCTGCCTTAGGCCCCCAGAGTGCTCATAGCCATGCCACCAAATCTGGCTTGAAAGATGTAATTTTATTAACTGTGTTTATTTTCTCTAAGATTTGTCTGTCCTTTCCATTCTTTTATGGTCTCTACTCTGTTTGGGTTTGATTCAGAGACACTGATATTCACTACTGCTTTTCAATTATGTAAGATTTAGGTTTTGGATTCACCTACCTAGCAACCTGAGAAATTTACTTTCTTACTTGATCTCCCTGATCATCAACATTTTCTCCCTGAGTCAGAAATACCATGCTGCTTTATGTGGCCTTGTCTTTTTTTTTGAGACAGGAATTACCTATGAAATTCAGGCTAACCTTGACTCTCTTTGTAGTCGGCACTGGCCCTGAACTCCTCACTATCCTCTTGTCTCAGCCTTAGGAGTACTGGGATTGTAGGACTTCACCACCACCACACCTGGCCATGTGGCATTTCTCTTGTCTCTGATCTCTTGATTCTCTTCTTTTCTTTTTCCTGTCCTTTCCTGTCCTTTCCTGTCCTTTCCTGTCCTTTCCTGTCCTGTCCTGTCCTGTCCTGTCCTGTCCTTTCGTTTCCTTTCGTTTCCTTTCCTTTCTGTTATGGCCAGCTCAGCCTGCACTGGTGGTGAGGCTGGTGCAACATGTGGTGCCAAGGATCGAACCACAGTCCCTGTGGTTGCCTAAGCTTGCCTAAACAGGTACTTTAGACCTCTGAGCCATCTCACTGACCCTCTGGTTTCTTTCTTGACATGGCACAGGAATTATTGATACAGCTGTGGAATTTTGAGACTGGGCTCATTATATTAATACTGGGATTTTCTGTATTTGTACTTTATATGTAAAGGGACTCCATTTTTGAGATTTCTTCCTTTCCTTATACTAGGAATTGAACCTGGGGCCTTGCGCATGCTCTATCACTGTCCCCTGCCAGATCCTCTGTTGTAAGTTTTATGTATAGTAAGTTAAAATCTTAAAGTTTGAACTGGGTATAGTGGTACATGTGCATGTTTATATTTCCATTACATGAAAAGCTGAGGCAGGAGAATTACAAGTTTGAGGCCAACCTGTACTGCATAGTGAAACTGTCTTCAAAAACAAGAACGAACAAAAGGTTAATCTTAGTCCATATCAACACTTCACAATACAGTGTTGGGTTGGGGGTAGTGCCTGCTTGGTAAGTGCAAGGTCCTGAGTTAAATTCCTAGTATCATCCCCTACCAAAAAACAAACAAACAAACAAACAAACAACAAAAACAACCCCCCTCAAAAAACATACAAAACTGTTGATGTAGAAATTATTTTCTTTTTTGGGGCTGGGGAGATAGCTCCGAGGCACAAGTGCCTGCGTGGCAAGTGCAAGGTCGTGAGTTTGAACCCCGGTCCCGCAAAAAAAAAAAAAAAAAAAAAAGAAATTATTTTCTTTTTCATCAGATCTTAATATACAGAATGCATTTTTAAATTTCGAAAAAAATTGTGAATAGTGTCACAAACTAGAAGACTTGAGGGGCTGTGTTGGTAAAGGCAGTAATCAGTGGTAGATTTTATATTTGTGCCTATTTGTCATTAGTCATGCTTTCTGGGGCAATTAGATTAGTGCCTCAAGCTTTTAGGTTTAAGAAATGTACTTAAAAAATTATAAGATATGTAGAATACAGAAGATATATTCTTCTTTGGGAAATTACTTTCTCTTGCTTCATATTATTCAGCACAATGACTGAGTAACATTGTTAATTTGAAGCATGTTTGTTTTCTTCTGTGGATGTGAATATTCCTAGAGTGCAGTTGATAATTGACAATATGTCCTCACACATGTATCTCAGGTTCATGTGATGTGTTGACATGCAAGTCAGGGCAAGCCATTACACTTGAGTAAAAATAATTAAATAATAAGAAATTCACCATTGGGGCCTGGCGGGATGGCTCAGTGGTCTAAATCGCCTGCTTGCCTGCTTGGGAAAGCTTGGGCGGCTTCAGGGACCACGGTTCGATCCCTGGCACCACATGCTGCCCTGCCCTCGGGGCGGGCTGAGCCGGCCATAGAAATGAGTGAATGAACAAAGGTTCTAAAACAAGAAAAAAAAAAAAAAAAAAAAAAAAAAAAAAAAAAAAAAAAAAAAAAAAAAAAAAAAAAAAAAAAAAAAAATTCACCATTTACTAAGATTGTAGGAATTAAAAAAAATAATGTTTTGGCATTTAAGGTCTTTTGTATATGGAAATTATTTTGTATCAGTTTTATAAATTAATTTGGACTGATGATGAAAATATGTAATATAACCATTGTCAAATTTAAACAATAAAAATATTAAATTAAAAAAATAAATTAATTTGGAACTCTGAGCAGTATATACTTTTTTTCTTTGGTAAATATATCATCTCTGTGTCAAAAGTAATTTGGGTAAGATTTATTCATGCTTGCCCTACTCATTTACTTTCTATGGATAAATAGTATTCCTTTTTGTTTGTGAAGCTGATGTAAAAACACAGCTGTTGAATGCTTGGCATTTCTGCTTCTGGTGACATGTATTTGTGCAGATTTATCTGATCCAGATGTGTGACCAGCAAGCTACATTTCTAATTATAAGGACAGCCAAATTCCATTATAAGCACATCATGGGATTACAGGGCTGAGAGGCGTCCTGGGAGGACATCTAGTTCATTCCCCAGCTTTTCAGCAGGACCACACTAAGTGAAACACTCTAGCACTGAATGAAGCTACAAAGACTGTCCCACCTGTGTATAGGCTGAATGTAGAGACATTCATTATATTTGTAACTCAGGAAGACATGAGTTTCTCTTGTCTGGATTTCTTGCTTTATCTGTAAACAGATTCAGGTCCAGAAAAATTTGACTTACTGTATCTGGACTCTCAGGACTCTTCCTAGAACTTATTGTGCTTTCTTATGAAGTGTTTTCTAATAAGGGAGAAAAGAGTAAACAACCTTAAAATGGCCAGTTTCACATTCAGGATGTAGCTGTCTGGTTACTTATTTAAAAGGAGGTGATGCACTAGTGACAGCTGGATTTCATTGCAATTTATTCATTCTTTCTTAAACCTAACATGGAATGAAATATTTTATTATGCCAAGTGTGTAGATTTTATTGAGCTTTAATGATAAAATACAGAAGAAATTTGGTATGCCATTAGAGCTGGAAGGTTTACAAATGATATACATAGGCTTACTTAGAGACCAACATCTTTGGATAAATATGAGTTCTTGTACTGTGGCTTGAGGTGGTTGAGCCTGGGGTTCCATTTGACCCTACAAGTGAATAGGTAGCTTGTTCCTGTTTCATGGATGCTGGCAGAAGTGAAGGCACTCCTGTACCACACACAAAGGACCTTATTACTCCTGGCATATCATGAAGCATAAACATTGCCATATGTGTATTTGTCCTTGCCCTAAGTTCTATGGGTTGATACAGTGACCAGATGGAACTGCACACATAGCAGATCTGTGTTGCTGCTGAGGACAGATAACTTTTGCGAAATCCTCCACATTTACAGCATGCAGTATGTGAACTTGCTCTTGGTTCCAAGGGGAGATATTACTTCATCCATCAAGGTTATTCACTGCCAATAAAATCTTGAAGAATGGCCCTGATGCAAAATGGTCAGGGCTTTGCATTTAAAGTGTACTTGGCAGGACATTTGTGCGTGAGAGAGACCTATGGGGGAGGATCTCACAACACTAAATTCCTGTGATTTCTGATCAGTTATGTGTTACATGAAGGAGATCATCAAATAAAGCAGAACACTGTCAACTACACAAAGTAAAATGACCAGCTAGTTGTTGAGAATTAAATCCTTACTAGAAAATATTAAATGCTGGATAATCAGAATGAAAATGAGAGGAAAACATGAAAAGATTTAATTTGACTGCTTGCGTAAATTGAAATGACTTCAATATGTGTTCAGATTCTCAAAAGAAATATATATATGTTCAGATTAATACATACCAACAAAAATTAGGGATTACTAATTTTGTTTTCATATTGCTAAATTCATGTTTTGTTTTTTTTTTTGTAAATAGAAAGTATAATACCCAGGTGGATTCAAGCATAGCTTTAACTCTGTCATTTAACTACTATTACTATTATATTATTATAATTTTCCTAATTATAAAAGTTATTTATAATTTTTATAAGGAGTTGGTTTCAAACGTTAGAGAGCTGGAAAAGGTGAAACCCTCTATTTGCCAGCACAGTATGCCTCCTAAATTCCCAGAGACATCATGGTACTGTCTGGGGCCTTGGATCAGTCATTACTAGAATGGAGAGGAAGTGCTAGTGATCTTAGTGGCCACTTCTTGTTTCTTTTTTCTTTTTTGGTGGGACCAGGGTTCAAACTCACGACCCTGCATTTGTCAGGCAGGCACTTGTGCCACAGAGCTATCTCCCTGGTACCCCACTTCTTGTTTCTGAAAGATTATGTCTTAGTTATTTTCTCAATGCTAGGACAAAATACTTGACACCACAAGTAAAGAAGGAAAGCTTTATTTTACTTCACTGTTGTAGAGATTTCAGTCCATAGTTGCCTGGCTCCAAGGCAGGGTGGTGTGGCAGTGGAGAAAAAGTGTATAATGGAGCAGGTGGGAAGCAGTGAGCAACAGCCTTCCTTTCCCTTTTAATTCCATTCAGGCTATAAGCCCTTTGGTTGGTGCCACCCACGCCAAGGTTGAGCCCTCCCTTCTCTATATCCAGAGCTATGCTAAGCCAGTTAGTGGACTAGTCTTGTTTCCATACACTAACAATGTAGTATCACACAGTCATCTACCTACCTTTCCAAAGACCCATTTGTGAAACTCATGGAGCTATGTGCTAGATGTAAAAACACAGGAGGTCAGGATCTAGTAAGTGCTTGGAGCATTTAAGAAGAATGCTGAATACATAGAGGGATTTATGAGGCAAAAATATTGTAATTTTATGAATAAAATAATATAATATGTTTACTTTTCTCAAGTATTAGCTAATGATTTTCTTAACAACAGTGGGGGTTATGTAGGTAGCCTGGCAGCAATTTATTTTGTAGATAAAGAAACTGAGGCGTACATAGCTTAATTTGTCCAGCTGTATGATTTATTGGCCATGTGAGCTTTCTTATTTTTTTAAAAGATATTTTGCCCAAATAAAACTTGTAAGATATGAAATAGAGTACTTCTGATTGAATTACTACTTTTTTTTACTGGTATGTATTACGTTCTTGCACACTATGTAGTTTACCTTGTTACTTTCATTGTTTATTTTCCCTTCCTTGAATGTAAACTCTATGCAAACAGGGATTTTGTTCTTTTTTCAAGGTTTGGAGCAGCACCTAACCAGAATAGGAGCTCCTTAGTAAATCTGGTATTTAAATATATTAACATATGGTAGGGATATGGTTCTAGAAGAAGAGGAATTGTGGTTGTTAGATATTATATATAGCTTTGGCTGCCTATTGGGCTTCTTTGAGTGACACGTTGGTTACCTCTCCTGATTCTATGAGAGTAAATTCATAAACTGGAGGTGAGTTGAAAATTTGGGAGTAATATTTAAGAATTAAGCAAGTCCACATATGCTCATATTTCTGGTTTCACATGAAAAGTTGAAAAACTTGGCCACATGGTCGCTATTTCTGCATGCTAGTGAAGATGGAAGGCTGAGTAGTAGCTCACTGTTAGGTGACCTTTACATTCTAGTTTCCCCTGGACCCTGACTGTTGGCTCCATGATACTGAGGTGTCAAGTTGTTTTTTTGTCATCAGGGATATGGTTGAACTTAAATTTTTAAATGCATAAAAATATTTCTGGGTAGCTGTGTTTTTAAAAAGAGAGGCAGAAAAGAAAGGTATGATAGACCTTTTTTACTCATTGGCCCTTGTAGGCCTGTGATTGTTGCAAGCACTTGTGTGCCTAGGAGAACTAAGACCTCTCCATGTTTTGCTTTAGACTTTCTAAGATTGTACTTATGATTGCTAATTGTATGATAAAAGGTAGAAGTAGCAACCAATGGAATTACCGTCAGTGCTTTGACATGGAAAGGCAAGAATGGGATGTGAGTGTTGGGAAGTACTTTGGCTGAACCATCACTAAACAATGGATTAAAATATTGAAAGTGCATGATTTTGGTGCTTGGTGTTCAGGCACAACATCAGGAAGGTTCTCAAGTTGAATATTTGTGATTGTGGAATTCAATTTCATACTAACTGCACAAGACTTAGAAAACTTTGGAAAAAAGTGATTCTACATCCAGAAGAAGCCAATGCTTAGATTTGTTGCTGCCTTAAAGACTTAAGCATTTGAGCTCTGGATCTCATTTACTTGTTTTTATTTTATTTTATTTTATTTTTTGCTTGTTTCAGAACTTTTGTTTGTGTGTTTATTTATTTATTTTTATGGCCAGCTCAGCCTGCCCTGAGAGCTGGTGCAGCATGTGGTGCCGGGGATTGAACCTTGGTCCCTGCAGTTGCCTAAGCTTTCCCAAGCAGGCGCTTTAGATCACTGAGCCATCCTGTCGGGCCCTGTTTTTATTTTTATTTATTTGGTACAGGGTCTCCCTATATAGCTTGGCCTTACAGTTATCTTTCTTTTTTTTTTTAGCCTCCCCAGTGCTGGGATTATAGATATGGGCCACCATGCCAGGTCTTGGTAACTGGCTTAGCAGATCTGGGGGCAGGGCAGACACAGTGTGTGGTGCTGGGGATTAAACCTCAGTTCCTGTATTTGCCGAAGCATGTACTTAGCCTGCTGAACTATCTCTTTGGCCCCGAATCTCTTTTAATATGAAGAACAGATGGCATATGACTCTTAGGCTAACTTGGACAACTGATTTTAAATCATGCTTACTGTGGAAATGTGCCTATATTTTGCTAGTATATGGTTGAATAAGATAATACAGTAAGTCCTTTAGACACATGATTTAATTATTTGTTAATGGCTTTAACAACTGGGTACAGTTTTGTTTAACTTCTGAAAATTGGGCTGAGTACTTCAAGGCACTATGTGATGAAATGCTAATAACATTTTATGTTATCATATAATCTCTATAGAGTTAAGATTTCACCTAGTTTAATTAGAATTTGAAAGAATTAAACTGTCAGGTCAGTGTTGCACAGAGCATTCTCTGGCAAATACCAGGTCTTAAGAAAAGTTTATGTTAGACGAAGTCAGTCTTTGGAGTTGATTATTAAAGAACCCAGTCCAGAGTTTCTCAACCTTACTGGATAGTGTATTATTTTATTGTTGTTGTTGCATTGGATCTGTAGCATGTAGCACACTTGTCCCATGGCACATGCTTCAGAAATTATTACCTGGAGAGATTCAAGAATGAAACAGATACTACATGTGGTAAATTCTTTTCTCCATATTCTTTTTTTTTATTTTATTTTATTTTTTTTTTCTTGTTTCAGAACCTTTATTTGTTTATTTACTCATTTTTATGGCCGGCTCAGCCCGCCCCAAGGGCAGGGCTGGCGCAGCATGTGGTGCCGGGGAATCGAACCATGGTCCCTGAAGCCGCCCAAGCTATCCCAAGCAGGCGCTTTAGACCACTGAGCCATCCCGCCGGGCCCTTCTCCATATTCTTTTTATCACTTTTGTTTATGTTCATAGTTCTTCCAGGCTGCTCTAGGGGTATGAGTGAATGACATGATTAAAAACAGTATAGAAGCCGGGCGTGGTGGCTCACGCCTGTAATCTCAGCACTTGGGAGGCTGAGGCAGGAGGATTGGTGCGAGTTCGAGACCAGCCTGAGCTACAAAAGTGAGCTCAAGGCCAGCCTGAACTGCATAGTGAGACCCTGTCTCAAAAAGACAAAAACAAACAAACAAACAAACAAAAAAACAGTATAGAATCCACACGAAATGGAGAGGATCACTGCGAGTCTTCTTTTTCTGTTGAGAAAATAATTTGATTATATTGGAAGAAATTGATTTTTTAGGTAATAAACTTCTAGTTAAGGCAGTCTAGTTTACCATGCCTGTATATAATCCACGATTGTAGTTTTTGCCTTCTCTTCAACTATTGGTCTCAGGAAGATTGATGTTATTCATATAGATAGTGTATATTTTTGTCTGTACTTTCTGGGCTTGGGACAGTGTACCCAGAAGCTGATAATATCAGTAAAGACAGTGAGATAAGATTTTGGAATTCGATAAATAAGACTGAGGATATTCCACTGTGGGTGTTGTAAAGATCTTATAGCTTGGACACATGGAAAATCAACTTTATAAATTTGGTGCATATATCTCCAGAAATTTGAAATGACTTGAGAAGAGACCTTACCTTGTCATTAGTCAGTAGTGTGATGTTTGAAAAATAAGAGGATGGAGTGAATAATCAATTTTTTAAAAGTTTCATTGCAAACCCTGGGTACTGAGATTGTATTTTTCAAATTAATAGACTGTGCCCGGGCGTGGTGGCTCACACCTGTAATCCCAGCACTTGGGAGGCTGAGGCAGGAGGATCGGTGTGAGTTCGAGACCATCCTGGGCTACAAAAGTGAGCTCAAGGCCAGCTTGAACTGCATAGTGAGACCCTGTCTCAAAAAGACAAAAAACAAAAAAACAAAAAAACAAAAAACAAAAACGAATTAATAGACTGTATATATGCTACAAGGAAAGTCATGTCTTCATGGTAGAGTAGTTAGTGTTGATATAAAATTATGATTTGGAATCTTTCATATTTTCCAGGGGCTATAAGAATTAAATGGCTCTCTGTATATGTTCTGCTTGTAAAACATGAAGATAGTAGAATTCGAGAGCCCTGAAGATAGTGGAATTTGGGAGCCCTTGCCATAGATCTTAAAATAATTAGCACCTGCAGCTGGATACAATCCCATTAGCAAGAAATGATAGTGTGGTATAACCTCTTTGCTTATGGATCTTGGAGCTTAGCATTCATCACCTGAACCATTCATTTGTTTCAGAGTAAGTAATGAGAAGCTTAGAACCAGGAAATTGCTTGCCACATCTTGTTCCTGGAAAAGCTGGCAGCCTAAAAATACTTAACATGCAAGGTGAGACTTGAGTGAATATTGGGCAGCAATTGTAATTTTTCTTTAATAATGAGTAAGCTAAGCAAAGTACTTTCTAGGGAATGTTTTCTTTCTTTCTTTGTCTTTTTCCTTATTTGTTGGATACAGGGTCTGACTATGCAGCTCAGGCTCATAGTTCTGCTCCTGTCTCAGCCTCCCCAGCAATGGGATTACAAGCATGCACCACCATGTCTGTTTTTCAGGTTGGCATGACATGCAGTACAGGGATTGAACCTAGGTTTTTGTGCTTACCAGGCAGGCACTTAGACCACTGAGCTATCTCCATAGTCCCAGGAAAGGTTCTTTTAAATCAGCCTTTACTTGCAGCTGTAATCTCAAATTAGGAAATAATTCAAGTGATAATCACAGGCTTTTATATGGAAAGTGTGAATTTGCAGGTGAGTGTGTGCAGATACCACGTGTAGCAGATGAAAATGGGCTCTAGGACCCTAAGTTACAAATGGTATTCATAACAGAGGTGAACCAAGGTCTGGATGCCATGCAGGGGCCCTTGTTACAGTATCATGTAGACGTCAGTCTGTTCAGTGACCAAGTTCCTCGAGAACTATTTTAAAAATTGAAGTAATTTTTATTCATCAAGTTAAATGAGTCTGTGTCTTTAAAAGTCTATTTTGTATATTTTGGAATGCAATTTAATATTTAAAGCTGCTTTTGAAATAAATTCAACAAAGTTAGCAGTTGTGTATGATCTTATTTGTGTTGACATTCTATGATTTGTGTGATGTTTAAAGCAGTTAGCTTGTACAAAAGATGCAAACAAACAGTATTTTCATTCATTTATTCAACTACAAGATTTTAACATTTTATAGACAATGGTCAAAAATACTGAGGTTTCTCTTCCCATGATAGGGAAACTAGCTTTCTTATAGTATCGAACAGGCGTTGAGAAAGAGCTGACTTGTTAAGGGGCTGAATGTCACAAAATTAGCTTTAATCAATAAAATTTTCAGCGTTTTGTGAGTTTTAAAAACTCAGAGTGAGCAGTCAATACCTGTAGGACTTTTCAAAAATAAAAATTAGTTCATAAAAATTATGTTTGTAAGGCATAGTGGTGCATGCCTGTAATCCTGGCACTTGGGAGTTTGAGGCAGGGGAATCGCTGCAAGTTTGAGGCCAGCAGAGGCTACATAGTGAGTTCAAGGCCATCTTGAACTATGTGGTACAATCCTGTTTCAAGAGCCCCACCCCACAAGTTAGGGATTTTTCTCTTTTGTCTTTTTGTGGCAAGGTTTCACTGTGCAGTTCAGGCTGGCATAGATCTCATTTTAGCCAAGGCTGGTGTTGAATTTGCAGGGATCCTCCTGCCTCAGTCTCCCAAGTGCTGGGATTATAGGTGTGTGTCACCACACCCAGCTCAGAAAATTAATATATATAATTAATATATATGTATATATATATATTTTGCTAATTTTAGTTTCCACATTAAATATTTGAATCAATATTGTGCAAAAATATCTTTTAGAATACCTGTTATGAGAATATAATATAGGGGAAATATGTTTTATCACAATTTTCTTAAACACTGGAAAAACCCAGTATGAATTCATTAGAAGAGAGGAAATTTCCTTAGTACTGGAGACAGGATGTGATGCGGCACAGCTGTCTGCAGAGGTTTGGAAGTATTCCCTGGATAGCCAGTACTGAGTAATTGAAGAGGGTAACACATACCACATGCAAGCAAGCTGGCTACCAGGTTTATTAAACTCTCAGTGGTATGAAAATTTTAGATACTTTAATTTGTGGAGTTATCTTAATGTCTCATGAAAGGAGGTTGGAACATTAAGAAAAAGGATTTCAATAAGGCAGTGGTTCTCAACCTTTCTAATGCCGTGACCCCATGATACAGTTCCTCATGTTGTGGTGAACCCAAACCAAAAAATAATTTTGGTGGCTACTTCAAAACTGTAATTTTGGGGTCCGGCAGGGTGGCTCAGTGGTCTAAAGCACCTGCATAGGAGAGCTTAGGCAGCTTCAGGGACAGTGGTTCGATCCCCAGCACCACATGCTGCTCCAGCCCTGCCCTCAGGGCAGGCTGAGCTGGCCATAAAAACAAACAAACAAACAAAAGTTCTCAAACAAGAAAAAAAATAAAATAAATAAAATTCTAAAAAAAAAACAAAAAACAAAAAGAAAAAAAAAGTACTTATTTAAAAAACTGTAATTTTGCTACAGTTATGATTTGGAATGGCTTTAGGAGAGGAGACCCTTGTGTTTTGGTCATTCAACCCCCGCCAGTTTTGTGACCCACAGGTTGAGAGCTGCTATAATAAGGCTGCCCTGTAAAGATCCCAAGACACTCTGGAAGTTTGAAAGCCTCACCCTTGATTCATTATTAAATGATCTTGAGATCTTAGCTCAGTTACAAAGTGAGCATTGAATTTGAAACGATTTCCAGGGCTTATATAGTGACATAAAATGTTTGAATAACTATGGAATGAATTCCTAGATTGGACATCTCAGCTTTTCACATCTTCAGTAGTAATGTGCTTTCAGTCTACTGTATTACTGTTTTGGGTGTGACAGCTGGCAGATGTAATGGCTGTTAGGTGAGTTGCATAGGTGTCCTTGCACCTAATAGTTTTAACTATCAAATATAGCTTAACATTTTTTTTAACTCTTGAATTTGCAGCATTAATATTTTTCTGAAACTTCTAATGAGTTAGAAGTAGAGGCTAGACATTTTATCTCCAGCTTGTTCAGCATCAAGTGTGCCTCTTTTCTGCTACCACTATTCTTGATTGACTCAGAATGCTTATTATGAGGGTCCTTGGTCCTTCTTTCTAACCAGTGGATAGCAAATACGTGACATAGACCTCACTGCCTTTAATCTCCTGACCTTGACAGGCATCTGTGATAAACACTGAACTGGGGCAGCTAATCTTTCTCAACAGTACACTCCAGGCAAGAACCCAGGCAAACACCCAACTGATTGGCACAGACTTGTAAGGAAAGGCCTAGGACTGTCTCCAAACAGAGCCTGTTAGGGAGCTGTAGAAGGATGTGCACTTAGGAACACAGAAGGTTTCTTGGCCTTTTATTTTTTCCCCAGTACACTGTCCTTTATCACTTTGCTTACTCATATATCTCAGGAGAATATTGTGAAAGTCAGCTGAAATGATACCATTACTTAGGTTGTAGCTCATAAAACATACTTATTCTTAACCTTGAACCATAGGATCTGTGTGTGGAAGATCAAATCACTAATGTAACTTTTCATAGTAATTTTTTCATTGCCCATAGTTAGAAAAATAACATAGTAAGGATGTAGCATGTAATAAAACTTTAAAGTTGGAATTTTTTCAAGGTAGTAACTTTATCTGGTAAGCACAGCAGGTAGGATTTCCACTTGGCAATACTTTTAAAAGTTTTGTCTGGGGGCCTGGCAGGATGGCTCAGTGGTCTAAAGCGCCTGCTTAGGAAAGCTTGGGTGGCTGCAGGGACTGCGGTTTGATCCCCGGCACCACATGTTGTGTCAGCCCTGCTCTTAGGGCAAGCTGAGCTGGCCATAAAAATAAATAAATAAAACAAAAAAGTTTTGTCTGTACTTAAATTTGTTGTTGCAGATGTTCACATATTTAGATGAGCCTTTCTTCAATTAATTTGAATTATGAATATTCCATCCACATAATTTTAAAATGTGAAAAGGGGCAGCACATTGTTTTGAAGAAGAGGTAGATATTTCCCTTTAATTTGCAGACATTTGAAAATATTTTAGGCATTCAGCATGCCTAGTCTAGAAATTCAAAATGCTTTCAAATCTGAAACTTTTTGAATGCTGACATATTCAAAATTTCAGGATTTTGGAGCATTTCAGATTTTGTATTTTTTGCATTATAGATAACAGTTGATAATTATGTGGCTACTTAACAAAAATTCAGAAACATTTTTGTTACCAAGCATTTTGGATAAGGGAGTCTCAGCATGAATTTGAAATTACAGAAGGCATAACTGGAAAGAAATGACAGAACTCAGATTTAAGAAATGGCAGTGTAGTACGAAGTGCTCTGTACTTTCCTAATACTCTAAACAATGTATATATTGTACTTACATGTATGCATATGTCCATTGGAGTGTGTGTGTATGTGTGTGTGTGTGTGTGTGTGTTGACTATCTGAATTTCAGCTTTGTGAAGTAATCTTGTAACTACAGACCTAGACATACGAATGCATATTTGTCAGGTTTGATATAAAAATTACCAACTTCTTTGAAAACATTGTTTTTATTAGTTAGACATGCTATTTTACACAGGTCCATCTTCAATTTGTATTTGTGTATCGACAAGAGTAGTCATTAAAAAGCAATTTTTAAAATTGTTTGGCTTCAGGTCATATTCCCTGGAGTGCCTTGACTTTTTAGTGACCTTGTATTGTGCCTGTTGTGTGAGAGAGTGGGGACTGCTGTAGTGAATGGCTTTAGAGCGCCTTAGAAAATGGGTTACTCATGACCATTGAGAGGAGCAAGTTCTCGTTATTCATTTCATGTCAATCCTAACCTCAGGTTCCCTCTTAGGCTGTCAGAAGGCCATCATTAAGATAAAAAAAGCAGTACAAATTATAAATCCTTTCGTAGGTGTTGGTACTGCTGCCACAGAAAAGAACAGAATTTCATGTCATCCAGAATGATACAGAAATGACAGGCCTCCCATGAAAATATCTGTTACAAATACTTCAGCAAACGTTGAGAGCCAGGGAAAGAGTCAGGTTAAAGGGTTGTTACTATTTCTTTCCCTCTCCCTCTCCCTCTCCCACTACTTCTTCCTCCACTGGGTATTCAACCCAGGGCCTTCACATTCAGCTTCCACCTCAGTCCTAAGTTTTTGTTTTGAGACAGGGTGTCAACTGAGTTGCCTAGGCAGGGCTCCAGTTTGTGGTCCTCCTGCCACAGCCTCCCCAAGTGTTGAGTTACAGGCCTGTGGCATCATGTCTCACAGAGAATTCTTTTTTTTTTTGTCTTTTTGAGACAGGGTCTCGCTATGCAGTTGAGGCTGGTCCTGAGCTCACTTTTGTAGCCCAGGCTGGTCTTGAACTTGCACCAATCCTCCTGCCTCAGCCTCCCGAGTGCTGGGATTACAGGCGTGCGCCACCACGCCCGGCTGAGAATTCTTTTTAAAGAAATCAGTGAAAGAATTAATCAAATACTTGAGTCCTTACCAGTATTTGGCCTTATGTTAGTGTACTCTTAATAGGTTTTCTTTTTCCAGCATTGAAAAAAGAATTCTTCCTGAAGACATTTAAGTTCCCCACACATTAAGTACAGGAGAGAATTGCAGAAGACCTATTGTATGGGTGCAAGGGTGCTTGTCTAGGGGTCTGTCAGAGGCTGAGAATGTCATGTAGGAACTCTAGGGGCTATAGTCCCTCACCCCATGTTCAAGGGTAGAAAGGTACAGAGGGTTCTTAATAAGAGTATCATGAATTAGGTCATCTGTAAGATTTGGAAAGAGCAAGTAGGCCAAGGAGGAGAATGAAACAAAAGCAAAAGATCACTGTTTTTGACTCCCTAAGATGCTACTTGGAGGGAGAGTTGTGGAGATGCAGCTGGGAGAGTGACACAGAGAAGGTCAGCCATGGAGGTCAGGCCAGAATGGTGTTTTAGGGCTGCAGAGTATAACCCTTATTGTTGTAAGGGGCTAAGAACTTTGGTGTCCTAAAGAATCTTCTGGAGATCATAGCAAAACGTGTATCACTTATCCTTTTTACTCAGATAAAAGTACTCAGACCTCTTTCCAGCAATTCAAAAGTACTCATACCTCTTTCCAGCGATTCAGATGTAGTATAGTACATCTAAGGTGGAATTAGGTATCTGCATTTGTAAGCAGCTCTATTGAGATATAGTTACCATATCAATTCACTCACTGATGGTGTATTTTTAGCACCTTCACAAGGTTGTATAAACGATTATCATTATCAAATTCCAGAACACTGTTGTTTCTTCCAAAAACCCATCAGCAGTTACTTCTTACCTCCAGACCCTAGATCGAAGTAACCACCGGTCAGTTTCTATGTATTTGCCTATTCTGGACAGTTCTTAAAAAGGCAATCAAATAGTATATGGCCTTTGGTGACTCGCTGTTTTTACTGTACAGAATATTTTTAAGGTTCACTCATGTTGTTGCACGTCTCAGTGCTTCATTTCTTTTTATGAAGAAAGACTTAAGTAATTTCTGTATGGATATAGCATTTTTTACTTAGCCATTTGTCATTTGACAGGAACTTAAGTTATTTCTGCCTTTTTTTTGGCTGTTATGAACAGTGGTGTGCATATACTTGTGAGGCATCTGTATTTTTGAACAAGCACACCCTTTGATTGTCTTAATAATACTTCCTGTGCCATGCCTGGAAAAACACTAGCCAGAATGGTATTGGGGAACTACTCTGCACTACAGAGCAAAGTCCATCTTTCCACATCTCTTATGGCTGCTCCCTGACTCAACTTGAACAAGTACTGCTCTGTGAGTGAGTGTAACGGTTTAGTGACAGTAGTGTTTCACAAATGAATTTTCAGGGGCAACCTCATCAGATCTGTCTATTAATCTAATGGAAAGATGAGAAACAGACAACAGATGCCTCATGAAGGACAATCCTGCTAGACAAAGCATACCTCTACAACATGCAGCTATGGGTTACTCTGCATTTCAGGGTAAAGTGGATAAAAGGAAGATATAGGGAGATAGCAGAAAGGATAAGTTTGTCCCAGACTTTTCTAGAATCTACATATGACTTGATTACTTTCAGAACTAGGGCGCTGCTGCTATTCCTGGTGATAATGTAAAGGAAAGGCCAGAGGTAACAGACTGTTGATGGGAGACACAATTTAGTAATGATGATTTAAAAATGCTCAAGAATTTCCATCTTTCATTGACTCATAGTTCGGTATAGTTTTGATCTTGATTGTTCCTGTCATCCTGTTATTCCATGTAAGTGTATTTTTACTGACTGTTTTGAGAGAGGAAATCCTGGGATAACTCATTGAAGGATACAGTATAATAACAAGAAAATGCTGGGTTATGATGCTTTAAAGCGCTGATCTGCCAGGGATGTTTATGGATACTGCATGTCTGAGTCACAATCAAACTTTTCAAAGTTCATTTTTAGACTTAGAATTTTATGATATATAGCCGAAAATAAGTTTTGGAACCTCACTGTCACTGACTGGTGACCCAGCAGTACACGGCATGAAGGAGAGAGCCCCACCTTTCCTCTGAGCTGTTCTTAGGACAGCTTCTGAAGGTAGGCTGTCATGGCTGAGGCCCACAGCTGAATGTTATAGAGGTGTACTTTGTTTAACAGGATTGTCCTTCACGAGGCATCTGTTGTCTGTTTCTCATCTTTCCATTAGACTAATAGATATGATGAGGTTGCTCTTGCGATGCTTTTGTTTGACATGCAGTCATGTGCTGTATAGCAAAATTGCAGGCAGTGATGGTAGTATTCTAAGAGATTATATGCAGCTGAAAAGTCCCTATTCCTAGAGATGTTATAGCCATTGAAATGTCATTACTTGTGTGTGTGGTGCAATCAGACCTACTGTGCTGCCCTTTGTATAAGAGAATAATATTCCATTTGTACACAGTGCAGAGTACCAATGATAAAAAGGCTACTGGTTTAGGGATTTATGATGCTAAATGTTTTATCATTGATTTAAAGTATACTAGTTAATTGTAAAATAGCCTCAGGTCCAGAAAAAGGCCTTGTCTTAGATAAAACCCTGTGTCACTGCCCCCAGACATTCCAGTGGGACAAGACAGTGATGTTGATCTTCCTGATCTGCACAGGCCCAGACTAATATCTATGTTTGTTTTCTTTGTTTTTAACATAACAATACAAGTTTTTAATAAAAGATCTAAAAAGAAAAAATGACTGGGGTGTAGCTGGTGGTATAGTGTGTACTTCTCTGTACATGGTGCTTGATTTAATCCCCAGCATTAAAAAAAAAAAGTTTAACAAATTGGTTTAAAGATAAGGAAAAAGAAGTCTATTGAACAAGGATATAGAGAAAAAAAAAAGTACTTTTTTTTGTACTGGGAATCAAACTTGGGACCTTGTGTTTGCCAGGCAAGTGCTTGTACCTCTAAGCTCTATCCATAGCCCAGAAAATATTTTTATATAATATACAGTATGTATTTTAAGTGTTACTATAAAAGAATCGAAAGTTAAAACATTAAGAAAGTGTATAAAGTAAAAGTGTTATAGTTTATTAGTGAAGAAAATTTGGATTTGAAGACAGGATCTCACTGTATACAGGCTGGCCTTGCATTTGCTGTGTGACTCAGGGTGACTTCTATCTCCTAGGTTCTAGGACTACAGGCACCTGTCATCTTACCTGTCTGAAAGGTGTTAAGTCAATTTAGAGTGGCCCTCGTGTGTGTACAGTGTTCGTAGTCTATAGTAGTGCACACTCTGGCAGGCCATTGTATCCATTGAGTACTCAGATGCAGCAACTTCCAGGCCTGCAGTTTCCTGTAAGTGCCATAGGTCTGCAGGTCTTAACCTTATGTACTGTTTGTGTTGTGCCTTTTCTATCTTTAGGTACATAAACAGTACCTTCATGTTGCACTGGTTTGTAGCCTAGGGGGAACAGGCCGTATATACTCTGATGTTCATCCAACTAGGCAACTACCTAGAACATTATTCAGTGATACGACTGTACCCTTTCACTAACAAAAAACAGCATTTAAAAAAATCAGTATTGATAAAACAATTCTCCATCCTAACTTAATCATGAACAGTACTCTTCTTTGTAAGAGAATAAGCATGCATGTCGTTTGATATGAATATGATCATACCACAGACCGTGTCTTTGTTAACCATCATTCTGCACCTCTGTAAACATTTGTGCTGTGAACATATTCCTTTGTTAGCAGATTAATTTCTGCAGCAATTAAGATTGACTGCCCTAGTTTTTCATCATATGGATAAAATAGATTCTTTTTTTTTTTTTTTTGGTGGGACCAGGGTTTGAACTCACGACCTTGCACTTGCCCAGCAGGCACTTGTGCCTTGGAGCTATCTCCCCAGCCCCGTGGGATAAAATAGATTCTAACGTCCACTGTTTCATCCTATGATATGTCTCTGTACATGTATGGTATTTTGAGTCACATTGTATAGTTTGTTGGAGTGGTTCTTTTTATAGTTTTACTGGCAGTAGTGTAACTAGATGCTCTCAAGGTTACGTGTTTTTGCTGGTAAAGTACCTTAGAATTTAGTTGCTGGGGTGTATGCTTTCTGTTTAGAGGATAGGGTAGGTGTATTATTATGAAGGTGTTGGCGGTGTGCAGTTAGCAGAAAATGACCTGTTGCTTTAAGAGATAAGAATAAAACTTTGCTTTTCAGGAAGCTGTGTACATGTAAGTAGAAACAAATAGTTGCATTTTAATTCATGCATGGAGCCTTTCATAATTTTGCTCAAAATATGTGTATATGATCTTTAGAGTGTTATGCCATTGTAACCTGTTCTGTTGGGAGAAATCCAGCCTCTGGGTGCATGTTGGGCTTACTTCTTGACCTGTTTTCTCTAGTTTATTCTCTTGTCTTTTTGGATTCAAAAGAAGAATTTTGTAACCTTTGCTACATAGTGTGATTTAGGGACCAGTTTCTGCTAGATTTTTAAATTGACAGTGTCCTTCTTAAAGTCATCAAATACCAAAAAAAAAAAAAAAAAAAAAAAAAAAAAAAAAAAAAAAAAAAAAAAAAAAAAAAAAAAAAAAAAAAAAAAAAAAAAAAAAAAGAAAAAAATGACAGATCTGTATAGTATAATCCATGACCCTCAAATATTAGAAATTTATTGTGTAGAAAAACAGGATTGACAAGAATGTAGCACCATTGTAGAAGGGCTATTTCTGAGTGATACGATTATACATAATTGACCACTTTTTCTTGTTTTTCTGTATTCTTGGATTTTTAGCATGTATCTATTGTATGTGGTAATAAAAGTTTTAGGCAAAAGTTTTTTAGAACCTCTGGTGTGAGGGAGTGGGGGTAGAGAGGGCCACAAAGATAAAAAGAGTGGGTAGTTACTTTTCCACTGTGGAAGGATGAGGCCTGCCAACTCCAAGGAAGGGCTCTGGCCCCACCCTGTACTTTTCATAGCAAGAGCTTTTGAAGTCCTTTGTGCTAGTTAGGGACTAGAATAGTTAGCACAGCTAAGTAAGTATGTAATCCATTCTATTATTAGGTTTATCTTTGCTGATTCCCATTTGATTGGCAGAGAGTTCTCCACCCAGAAAGTGTGATTTATCTTGGCAATTGGAAGAAGATTTTGTGGAGTACTGGTTATCTAAAAAAGTAATCCTGCGGAATTTGCCTTTTCCCTCCGTGCCTTCTTTAGCTTTTTGGGCTGGTCCCAGTGAGCAGCCTAATCAGGGGATTACTCAGCAACCATGCCCTTAGGGCTGGTTTTGTAAATGTTACTAGGTTTATTTTTGAAGAGCAGATGTTCTTCTGCTGGTATGTACCAGCATCAGAGTTGAATGGTGGCCATTAGTTCTATGATATTTCGATAAATTCATATTCTTTTATTGCATGGTGGTTTGAAAGCATTTTATCCCCCAAATTTAAAGAATCATGTGGTGCAAAATAAGTTGAATTATATGGCTTTTTAAAGTTACCTTTTTAGCATTATAAAAATTAGTGATTCTTATTGTAAATTATTTTAAAAATAGAAGTGGAAAAGAAAAATATGTAACTCATTATTCCGTTATCCATAGATTAATCCTTGTCAATACTTTGGTCCTATTTCATGGAAGTCTGTAAGAAATTATATGATTTATACATTTCAATAAATTATGTTGTATTTTCTCAGGATATTTCTGGTTTATTTTTCTCCTCTCACACAGTAACTTAGGGAAGCTAGTTAAGTAGTATGATATGTGATTGGCACAGATACAGGCAGCTACCTGAAGCAAACGCTTATAACCCCTTTAAATATGTGTGTCAATATTATCTAGTTGGTATATTGAAATTGACCAATTATTAGAGCTGGCAGAAAACCCAGTTCTCTAAGAAGGAAAAATAAGTCAGCAGAGTTACCCTGTTCTTAATATCATTACAGTACTTAATGCTTAAAATATTACTATAGGAAGCAGCTGCTGCTTGTCTTTTGTAGATGTTGAGAATTTAATGAATATGTTTCTTAAAAAGCCATATTGTGTTTATTTCCATGCCCAAGTATGGAGGCAAAAGTTAAACTTTACAGGTTAGTAGTTTAGTATTGAATTGAACAAATTTACATTCTTATTGCATGTTTCATCCAACAGTGAATTGATTTGTTTTGTATATTTTCCTTATTTCCGCACATACTTGTGCAGAAGTCACTGTGGATATTATGCCACTGAAAATACATGCTTTTTTCCTTATAGCAAGAGCTTTTGAGGTCCTTTGTGCCAGTTAGGGGCTAGCGTGGTTAGCACAGCTAAGTAAATATGATTTTTTTTTTCTTGCTTTACAATTTAAACACAATTGACAGTTTAAGGAACTATGATTTTCAAGAAAGATAATAAAGTGACATTTGAAGTTTTGAAATTTTTAAATTACATATTCAGTTTTAACACTTTACAGTTAGTTTGGAAAAGAATTGTTTCTTGGGTGTATTTTCCAATGTATTTGGGAACAAAAGGATATTTCCTGGTGTATGTTCATAGCTTTGAGCTTTTTTTTTTTTAATAACAAAATGATGCCCAGAGAGATTATTTAGAAAAGATGAAATGTTGACAGTTTCTCTTTCACCTTCAGAAGGATTCAGAGCAGTGGCTGTGAACAACACTTGCTTTGTTGATTGACCCTCTAGGGTAGGTAGCTAGGACCTGTGAACATGGCATTTAGAGTGGCCCATCATCCTTGCTGTTTTGGGAAGCTCTCTCTTGAGCAGCAGAGGTGCTCTTTCCAAGGCCTGCTTCCTGTGTGAGTACCTATTGTGGAGCCCTGGGTTGAATGGGAGGTTTGTGAGAAGTGGTTTCCCACCAGTGCACAATGCTGCCTCTTGGCAATGTAAATACACATTCCACTTGGGGTCAGGCTAGCAGTGACTGGTTAGATTGCCCTTGCAAAGAAAGATATTTTGGAATCTCATTTATTTATAGTGGCCAGTGGAAAATTAATATGTCTGTAAAGTCTATTTTAAAAAATGAATGAGGAGTCTCATCTCTCAGTGTGCTGAATACGAATCAATTTGCTGTGGCATTATTTTGATTTTGCTAATTCATTGCTCTAGGAAATGAATTTCATTATCTTCCTAATTGTCTATATTTGAAACTTGAACTTCTTATTTTAGGAGTTTTCTTTATGCCTCAGGAAATGCTTTTTGGATTCTTTGAAAGACAAAAACAAATGAATGGCCTTAGAATATACTAATAAAAATTACAGAATTTAGAACAGGCTCATTAAGTAGTCCGTGAAGGTCTAGAAATCAGAACAGATAAGGTTGTCGTGTTGGAATGGTAGCACAATAGTATGTCTTTATGTTATTGGTGTTGATCATGCATTTTGAATGTAGAGTGAATTAAAGGGGAACTCCTGTGTAATGAGGATTCTGTACATGTGTCAAGTTCTCCATTTCCTCTCCTCCTGGTTGCCCACATTCCCAGTGGGAAGTACTTGCTTTTGACGTCCAAGTGTTCCCTCCAACCTGCTTCTCTTCTGTCAAGATTTATCAAATGAATTTGCTTAACAAAAGTGTTCTAAGTAATATGGGAGATAAACCCAGGATAGAATTTGAATACCTCTTCCTTTGTATTAATTTCTTCTTTGCTTAGGTCCTATCAGGTGAATTGTAGATGTACAAAGTATAAAAGGGGACAGCTATCTTTGTTTATTAAAAATGTATTTCAAAGTGTCTTATTTTTCTTATAAGCTACTAGTGTGTTCTGTTAATAGTTTGAGGGAGCCATGGACACTACTAATATCTTTTGTGGGGTTTATAACATCAGAACTGTGAGTAACCATAGAATGTTACTGGTTTTTTTCATTTTCATTCTTCTGAGTTAACTTGTAATGTTAATTGAAAAAAAAAAAAAAGTTTGTCTTTTGTGCTGATCACATGAGGAAAAATACTAAAGTTGGAAGGCTTGATTCCCCCCCAGGACTGGGGATTGAACTCGGGTACTTGTGCTTGCCAGGCAAGTGCTTTTTCTTCTGAGTTGTCTTCCCAGCCCCAAGAGCTTGGTTTTTATTTCAAAGTAGGAATAGAAAATAATTTTTTTGGGAAAGTTTTTAATGCCTTTTAATGGAATCCCTAAATTTGGGTTTACATAATTTTAGTACAAAAGATTATCTGAGTAGAGCCTCAGCTTGCTTTCTTTCTTTCTTTCTTTCTTTCTTTCTTTCTTTCTTTCTTTCTTTCTTTCTTTCTTTCTTTCTTTTTGAGACAGGGTCTTGCTATGCAGTTGAGGCTGGCCTTGAGATCACTTTTGTAGCCCAGGCTGGTCTCGAACTCGCACCAATCCTCCTACCTCAGCCTCCTGAGTGCTGGGATTACAGGTGTGAGCCACCAAGCCCGGCTGTAAGCATTCTTTAAATAAATGGATATAGCCTACTTTTTCTTAATAAATCATATTAGTATAGATTAATGTCATAGTAGTTTTTCACAGTGCTTAAAATATGCACTGTCCCTTAAATGCTTCAGTTCTTCTATTTGAATATAAATCATGCATTTTATTTATCATTTTCACCTATTAATTGAAATATCACCTGGTGCTCTTTAGTATACAATTTTTCTTTGAAAGAAATATAGTTGAAAATTGTGATTTTTGTTTTCAGAGTATTAGTCTGAATTATTAGCAGTGTCATTACATAATTCTTTTCTTTCTTCTTCCTTTTTTTTTTTTTTTTTTGGTGGTACCAGGGATTGAACTCAGGACCTTGTGCTTGCCTGCTTACCAGGCAGCATTTATTCCACTGAGCTATCTCCCCCACCTTATTACATAGTATTTCTTTTTTTTTTTTTAAGAGTTTATTTTATTTTATTTATTATTTTTTTCTTGTTTCAGAACCCTTGTTTGTTCATTCACTCATTTTCATGGCCGGCTCAGCCTGCCCCGAGGGCAGGGCTGTCGCCGCATAAGGTGCCGGGGATCGAACCGCAGTCCCTGAAGCTGCCCAAGCTTCCCCAAGTAGGCGCTCTAGACCACCGAGCCATCCTGCCAGGCCCTACATAGTATTTCATATTAAAATTTTATCATGGTAGGCTAGTTTGCAATAGCAAATAGATGTTTGTGTATATACATTTTGCATTTGCTAGTTCGTTTCTTTGTAAGTGCTGTCAATTTATGTCAGTTTTCTGTTTCAATAAGGTCTAAGTAACACCTGGTCATGAGAAGTTTCAGTCTGAAGATATAACTTGTTTTTAGAGAAACATTATCTTATTTTTCTCTCTATGAGACAGGGTCTGGCTGTGCAGTTCAGGCTGGCCTTGAGCTCATTTTGTAGCCCACACTGGTCTCAAACTTGCAGTGATCCTCTTGCCTCGGCCTCCCAAGTGCTCAGTTTACAGGTGTGCACCACCATATCCCAGCTGAAAAACATCATTTCAAACAGATTTTCATCACATCATATACTATTTTCATTGATTTTCCCTCCAAGTGCTTTATTTATTTATTTATTTAAGTGCTTGAACCAAATCTGAGACTGTCAGAAATCTTTGAAAACATTTAAGTATAAATTAGATGAAACATCACTTCAGATTGTTTTTCTCTTAAGTGCTTTGTAACAGCAATAAAACAAAGCTAAGTATGTAAAGTAACAATATGATTAAGTTGTATGTAAACTAATTAAGGAAATACTTTTTGTATTGTCTTAGGTCAGAAAGGCAGATTAAAGTAGGGGACAGGTTTTGAAGGCAATACACCTGTGTAGGACTAGAAAAGAGCCACAGCTGGCAAACCAAATTTAGATGTGGGGCTGATCTCAGATGGAGGTTTCAGAGTGCGGAGGCTGTTGATCTTGGTGGTGATATTTCATCAGAAGTGACCAGCAAGCCCTTGTTTTTAGCTAACTGAGCTTAGCATTTTCCTGTACTACTATTTAACCTCAGACTTTTATTTCTTAAGAGTCCTACAGTTCTACTATGCTACCTGTCACAAAATGAGTGCACCATAAACATTTGTTGGAATAGTGGTTATTTTCGTCCAGGTCCTTTTATTTTCTGTTACTTCACAGAGTACTTTTCAGTACAGTTCTTTTGTAATATTATTAAAAGGGTGGTCTCCAATGTATTTTGTAGTTACTCTGTAATAGTTAAAGATAATAGAATGTTGGAAATCTTTGTGCCACAGTTATTGTTGTTAGTTTCCTCATCAATAACTTGGTAAGCTATCCTCTGGGGAAGTAATTTTTTGTGTATACTTAATTATGGCATATTTTGGGGCTAGGGAGATGACTCAGTAGAATAAGCACTTGCCTGGCAAGTGCAAGGGCCTGAGTTCAATCCCCAGTTTGGGGGGGGGGAGGCACATTTCATTAAAAACACCATGGAAGACATAAGTTCAGTAGTTTGTAATTTGGTTTTGCTAGATGGTGTCCTATAATTTTAACAAGTGAAATGATAATACAGAGTTGCTAAATCTTCAGGTATTTCAAAGAATGCCTTAAAAGTCATTAAATCTGAATCCTGGTAAGGATACCTCAGGTGCTGAAAGTCACTGCTTTTGGAGAAGGGAATTGAGAACTGCCTTCAACAGAAATGTATTGTCATCGGAAATCTTTGAAGGGATCTTTTGATACTTGCTTTTTCAGTGCTGGTCTTCTAACCTAGGTCTTCTTGTGCTAGGCAAGCACTCTGCCCTGAGCTTATGTGCCATGTTATAGGTAAAGAGGCAGAGGCATAGGTAGCATACATAGGAATACCTAGACTCAAGCGCTGAGTAATAGCAGTGGGTCATGCTGTGGAGTGGAGCCTGGAGAAGGGTGGGCTTATGTGTGTAGTAGAGAGCATGGGCTCCTTCTGCCCTCTCACACAGTTTGGCATTGAACCAGAAGGTGCTCAAAGGATGACTTTTATCACTAAGACTATAGTTCTCTGACTTTCCTTTCCCTGCTCTATTATAAAAGGTGTTCAGAAACACAGAATTCCAAATTTTGTTGAGAAGTATTTTCAGTTGTTCTTGTCGTTGGATAAGGTGTTTGGCAAAGTTATCTTGGGTGGGCAGGTGTGGTGGTGCAAGCTGTAATCTCAGTTCTGTACTCTGGGAAGCTGAGGCAGGAGGAGTTGGTGGTGAGGTACTGAGGATATAGTAGAAGATGAAGGCCCTAGATTTAGTCTGCAATACCGCAAACCAAACTAAGCCAGACCAAAGCAAACCCAACCCAACCCAACCCAAACAAAGTTAGTTTGCTATGTATAAGAATGAGGAAGGCTCACAGCTTTGGAATGATTCCTTACAGATAGTAGACTCTCATCCTTGGATAGTCTGGGAGGGGTGTGAGATTTGTCATGACACAAGCATGCTTGGAATCTAGGTGTTCTAATGAAAATGTCACATTATGTCTACAAACTTAAACACTATTTAAAAACAACAAACAAAGCAAAGGAACCTTTGGCTGGTAAACTTTTGCAGGTAAAACCCCTTTCCCTCTCAGTTAATATTTGCAAAACTGAGCTACTGGTTATGTGAGGTTGTAGATCTGAGGTCAAGAGATGGTATGTATATTGTGATGTAATTTTTCCCTTTAGTGTTTATGTTTCTATAGAGATTTGTGGTGTGGGCTGTCATGCAAGCACCTTGTATATATTAATGGAGTTACAGAAGAACCTCAAATTACATATAATTTTTACATAGAACCCCTAAAAAATACTTTTCCAGCTGAGTTTTAAGTATTGCTCTGCTTCACAAGATTGAAAATTATGCAAAGCCATTAAAGTAAATGCAAAACCAATTTCAAAAATATAGAAAGTAAGCCAGGTGTAGTGGTGCACACCTGTAATTACAGCACTAGGGGAGGCTGAGGCAGGAGGATTAAACATTTGAGCTCAGCCTGGGCAGTGTCTTTGAGAGGTCCTGTCTCAAAAAAGTGCTGGAATTGTAGCTCATTACAGATGTTCTCCATCTGATCCCCTGGAGTATAAATAAGTAAATAAGTAAATAAATAAATAAATAAACAAATATCTAGCATTTATGGATTTTTGAAGTCAGGATCTATCCATTAAACTAGTTGATTTTCTGAGAGCACAGTGAGCAGTTCTTTTTAACATGTTGCTGGAACCATGTGCCATTATTTTAATCTCTAGTTATTCTTTTTAATCTAAAAACTCCATAAGATTTCTGTGTGGATGGAAATACTACCAATTATATCTCCTATGCTTATAATTGGATAAAATAAAAGCAACTGTTTTTAAGGTTAAGAACTTTTCAGACAAGTATGGTTTTATTTTACTAATGAACACATATCAGACAGGAAGGCAAATTCCAGACTATTTGTGCCTCAACCAACCAGCTGGGCACATACCTTCAGGTACTGCTCATGTCTCCAGAGGTCTTTCTGCATGAACAATTATTGCCGCTCCTTCCTTCATTCAAGTGGCAAGCCATGGCAAGAGTCTTTCTTGCACAGCTGTATAGAACTCAGCTGTAAAATTAAATTTCTTTGGCATAAAAACACACTGATTACCCAGTTTGTGCTCAGTACTTTCCTCTTTTTAGTGTTCCCTTAAATTCTTCCTCCCTCTTGTACTGGAGGCTAGAGCCTAGCAAATAAGGAGAACAGGTTTTTAGAGTTAGCATTGAAGTAATCTATATTAAGTAAGCATGGCAGGGAATCTGTGTTTTCAATGTAGTTTTTTTTTTTTTTTTTTTAAAACAGAGTAAATCAGCTTGAAGGGCCCATATAGTCATGTAATGCTATGAAAGAAGAAATTGGGTATTCAATTTAAGAGCCAATTATTGGCAAACCGAGATTAGAGCTCATATTTTCCAGTATTCAGTGGTGGGGCTGCTCTTTTATAGTGCCTTTTTAATTTTTTCAAATAATAATCTGTTGTTTCCTTGAGCTGCTTTTTCTAACAGTGCTGTGAAAAATTCTAATCACAATCTTAGACCCTCTCTGTATCCATTTAATTATTTTTTCCTGTTTAATTTGGTTTTTAGAAAAGCAAAGGGAGTGTTTGCCCGTGCGGTTCTGAGTCCCTTCCCTCAGGGTTGCCTGAAGTGCACTGGAGATCTTAGTGTAAGGAAAAGCACTCCCCCACCCCTGGGGTTTGTGTCCAATGGCAGCGCCCCACATCGCTAATTCCACACCAGCCTAGCCAGTGCCACAGGCCTGGTGTAGTGTTACTGGGAAGGGAAAGAAAAGCCATATTCTCACAGTAGAAGGGAAGTGGTAAAATCAGAGAGATTTGTTGTTGATGGACGGATGAGCAGACTTTCTCAGAATTTCAGAGGTACTGGAGATTGTGTTGTGTTTGTGCTTTGTTTTGGTCCTTTCTTCTTTCTGCAGATGCTGTGGACGTTTTTATAGTTACTGTTAAAAAGCTGTGTCTAGTTTTATGGAGAGGGCCAGGATGGTGACCATTTCCAGATTTTCTGGGTATGGAGAGGCCAGGCAGGGGTTTACCTTTCCAAACCAGTGTGGACTAGGAGGGCAGGTCCATGAGTCTTAGGCGTGTGTACAGCTGCCTTGCTTGCTCCCTCCCTGCCCCTTTCTGTTCCTTTTTTCAGTCTAATAAAACCTAGGAGGGAAGTCTACATTCAGGAAGTCATCATCATTCTTTGTGACTGATGACATATATAAAGTCTACCTTACCTGTATGGAGGGAGGTTTCAGAATGTAGCTTTTTTTTTTTTTTTTTTTAAATGGCTGTATTACTTTAAAAGAGAAGACAGGCTACAGTAATTTCAAAGTAACCTCCCAAATGCAACATGAATACCATACAGCAAAACAAAACCTGTTTTCTGTGGTTTATCAGAGTATTGTTTTGACTATCAATAGTTTTCCACATCTCCTTGAAGCAGAAAATTTACTTTTTCTTTATTACTGTTTATTACTATTATAGCTAGAGCATTTCTCTAGTTATCATTTTGATAATGCCCTGAAAAATAACTCAATAGAATCTCACAAATAGTGAATTGTTTTTTGGGGCAGTTGCCTAGGTTGGTCCCCAGACTCATGAGCTCAAGTGCTCCCCTTGTCTCAGTGTCCCAAGTAGTTGGGACTGTAGGTGTGCATCACACCACCTGGCTGAAGCTGGTGTTCATAATACAGAAAAAAAATATTCTTGAAGTATGAATCAAGCTGAGTTTTACTGATGGGCCCATGGAAATATTCTCCTTAGGCTATAGAACAAGCATGTGGTGTACAAAATGTTTAGCTGTTACTTAGGTTGTCTGACAGTGATGGTTAATCTCTTAGTTTATTAAAAAATAGTAGCTTTCTGAAACAGATGGACTCACAGTTAATTTTATTGTTATGAATTCTGAAGAGAGGCTGCTTTATATTCAAGCTGCTGTATAGGCCCTAGCATTTGATAAGTTTAGAAAGCACAATTTAGATTGATGCATAGAAGCAAAAAGTTAACACTGACCACACATAGTCCCCTTCGTCATTCCCTCCTCCGTTGCACATCGCCCCAGAGCCTGGTGAGAGCCTCTTCAGATGGTGGTCAGGTGAGTGTGGGAGCCTGAGCCAGCCTTGGGATTATGTTAGGGACTCATCTCCTTTCATCCACCCAGGCCAGGTTCTGTGGGTTCTGATGGGTAGGCTTTGTCCTTTTGGTGCTGTTCTGTTTCTTTTTTTCCCCTGTCATCTGAAACTAATTTGTGTACTGTACTGCTAACTCACATCTTGAATTTTTTATTTATTTATTTTTTTCTTGTTTCAGAATCTTTGTTTGTTTATTCACTCATTTTTATGGCCAGCTCAGCCCGCCCCGAGGGTAGGGCTGGCACAGCATGTGGTGCCGGGGATTGAACCGTGGTCCCTGAAGCTGCCCAAGCCTTCCCATGCAGGCGCTTTAGACCACTGAGCCATCCCGCCGGGTCCCTCACATCTTGAATTAATGTAAGGAAAGTTTGGTTATCAGCCCACGGAGTGAAGACTAGGACATTTTGTTACTAATTTGAAGGCCAGGTTCACAGACTTAAAACCTCTCCCACCAGTGATGGGGCTTTGGACTAAAAAAAAAAAGAAAAAAAGAAAGACATTCTTCTTAGAACATAAGTACTTTTTCTGGCCTTTGGAAATGGATCAGCAGTTTTCTCCTACAAATCAGGTTTTTAATTATGTTTCTTAGTATATAGGCGGGGGTGAAAAGCTTTGGAAAGCCTTTTTAGACTTGTAGTAGAAGAAAAATAAGAGGAAAAAGTAAGTTAGTTGCCTAGAGAACTGCAAACATTGAAGGCACTTTGCAGTATTACTTTTTTTGCTAAGAAGGTCTTGCTACTTCAGATTTGTAGTGATCCACCATACCTAGTTTTGGGGCTGGCACAGTGTGCTTGGGATTCCAGGGCTGGCATGGCATGTGTTACTATGAGGTGGGTTCTTAGACCACTGAGCTCTCTCCTCAGCCCTGTAATATTACAGAAAGAAGATTTGAAGATTTTCTCGAATACCTTTAGGTGCATATTTGGAAGAATTGAGCATCTTACTGATGGGGAAGAACTATTCATTTTTTGTGTGTGCCAAGCCCCAACCCCTGCCTGGTACTCAGGAGTTGTTGATAAGACAGGGCCTTCCTTACAGGTAATCAGTGTCTTGCTCCCTTAGGAGCTATGAACCACGAGCACCCACATGATTTTCTTCTTAGTCAATCAAAAGAATAGAACTTGCTGGGTATGAAGCACTTGTGGTTTTAGTGTTAGGATATGTTTAAGGGGAGAGGTTATGAGGGTTTGTGGTTGTTACTGAATTCTTGTAGGTGGAAGTAGGAGTAAGAAGAAAATAAAGACTAGGAGAGAAACCTGGGTTCTGTAGGATGGGGAGAGTTCAGAGAATTAAAAAAAAAATACACTGTAGTAGAGATAAACTGTTATTTATTTTTTATTCTAATTAGTTTTGGAGTATATTTTCTCTTGAAGGGGTATTAATCCTTTTAAAATTGTATTTAGTACAGGGTCTATAGGTTCTCACTCCACAGATCAGACTTGCAGTTGTTCTCCTGTTTTCAGCCTCTCAAGTGCTGGGATTACAGGTGCGCACCACCATGCCCAGTCTCAGTGGGCCCTGGGGGTGGGGTCAGCACTGCATGTAGGGGACTGAACCCAGGTTCCTGCACATGCTGGCCCAGGGTAATGGTCTTAAGAATGGATTTGTTACAACATGAGTATGTGCATGTGTGCAGAGGGTAGATAATGTGGTTAGGTTATACCCTTGACTAAGATGAATGAATCCTGAGACTGATTTGGCTAGCTCAGATACACCTTAGTCCAGTGGAGAAGGAACCCAAACCAAGAACATGAGTGTTTTGTCAGAGAGGGTTTTCCCCATAGACTCTGACTGGGGTGCAAATCAGTTACTGTTTAAGTGTCTAGACATTGTGCATCTGGCCCATTCAACTACCTTCACAGCTGAGGACCAAGAAAGTGGTCAAGGAAAATGGTATAAAGCACATGGGATGGGGGCTAGGGAGATAGCTCCGTGGCACAAGTGCCTGCCTGGCAAGTGCAAGGTCGTGAGTTTGAACCCTGGTCCCACCAAAAAAAAAAAAAAAAAGCACATGGGAGTATTTCTGATACCTCATCCAGAGACTATTACTCTTTTTTGTATATGTAATGATAATCTGGCTTTCTAGAATAAAGAAAATGTAAGGATTTAGCCCAGAGATTTGAGGGAGATTGCTTTGCTGTACTACCATACTAGAAAGGGATGTAAAAAATGCATAAAAACTTAAGGATGAAAACTCAAAGTACAGGTGAATTTCTAAGGATATATGTGAGGTTAAAATGAAACACAAATTCCCTAGTATATACCTCCTAATTGAACATGGAATTATTGTAAACAGAATCCTTAAGAAAATACAAAGTATGGCATGCCAGCTTTTAATGAAATAAGAAAATATGTAATTTCTATTCACAGTAATTACAAGTGAATAAGCCTCTTTTCTTAGTTATCTAGATTGTAAGCCTTACTCACATTCACTGCTTTATCTTCCAGTTCCACTACAAATTTTTTGTGTGCCCTTGTGAGACAGGTATGTTGCGTTCCTCAGCCTTTTCAAGCAGTAAATGGAACTACAGTGCTCCTCTTGGGAGCTGAGTTCATGTATAACTTTGACTTGCTAGTCAAAACACAGGAGACTCACTTTGTGGAGAACTGTCTCCGTTGAAGGACAGCAGTGCATGACAAGCCTTCTCAGGGCCAAATCCCAGGACTTGTGGCCAGACTTAACCTGCATCTTTTCTGTAACTCATAACCTGTAGGTTTGATATTTTTCTTTTATATGTGGGAAACTTACTGTGCTTTCCCCTTCTTAACTGGGGAATAACCAACAAAATAGTAGTGTGTGTGTCCCAAATTTTGTTTTCCACTCATTTGCAGTTCTCTCTCTCTCTCTCTCTTTTTTTTTTTTGGTGCTTTCTGAGGTCTTCAGAACAAAGTTGACTATCTTCTATCATAATTTTACAGAATAGCTTGGTAGACAGTTGCCTAGTTAAGTTGCTGGGAGTTTCTGTTATATTCTGCCTTGCTGGGACAAATGGAAGCATCCTGTGAATGTACATGGAACAAAGAAACATACATGGAACATCAAAAGGAGTATTTGAACATTATTGGTTGCATAGATTGCTCCATCTTGCTGAATTAGGTTCCTTATATACCAGTGAGGATGAAGCTTGGATTATTTTTGATGAAACTGTTAGAAATGACAAAAATCGGCCTTACATTTAGCAATGTATAGCCAAGGGAAAAAAGAGGCTCAGCAGCCTGGGTTATAGATACGTAAGACTGTGACAGGGTTGTGAAAAAGTGGCCTTTATTCACCTTTGTACTTCCTATGTTTTCCTCTGTAGTTGGCATTGTGGCTGTTGTGTGGTTGAGCTGTGCCATAAGAGTATGTATGTTTCCTGAGTTTCCCATGTGTGTTTCCTAGGACTCTTGGACAGGTACATTATATTCTTTTGCACACTTCCATTCCCCTCTTCCCTTTCTAGTAATGTGTGGTAACATCATAGGAGATGAGTATTCCACTAACGAGCTCTCCTGTTGCTGCAACACAATACCTGACACTCACAATTTAAAAGTGAGAGTTTTAATTTGGCTCATGGTTTCTAGGAATTCACTGCATGATTGGCTGGTTCCTCATGGTGGAAGAGTGTGGTGGAGGTAAGCGGTTCAATAAATAGTGGTCAGGAAGCAGTTTATGGGGAGCAGTGCTGAAGGGGAAGGGATGAGGAGACCTCTGTGACCTACCATACACAGTGCACTCCACACAAAGGCAGTCAGTCATATTTCCTCTGCTGTATACTCCTTGTCAGCTTCATAGCCACACACATGTCTTTAAACTATAATAAACACAGTGCTATAATTCTGCCCAGTATAATGACTGTCATGTGTATAACAAAAAAAATGCAGCATTTTTCCCCAAAGTCTCAACACTAACAGCATTTTCAAAAGTCCAAATAAAAATTTATTCTCAGACTCAAAGCAGATTCTTAGTTGTGCACCTCTGTAGTAAGTAAAAACAAGTTATATAATCCCAAGACACAATGGCACAGGGTAAACATGCCCATTCCAAAAGGGAGAAATGGAGATAGAAAAGAATTGGACCAAAGGTGGATGGAAAACCACCAGGGCAAGCATTAAGTCCTCTTCCTGTCTGGCATCTGGGGCACATGGTGGTAAAATGTGAGTTCTAGAGAGCAGTGTGGCCCCAACCCCATGGCCTTACTGGGTGCAGCCCATAAATCCTCTCTTTTGAGCTGGTGCCACTTACTCCCTGCAGCTTTCCTTGGCTTGTGGTCCACATTCCTGACATCTGCAGCTTCCCAAGATTGCTTCTTTACCTTTGACTTTATTATCACAGCTCCACACATTCTCGTCTGTGGGACTTCTTGCCTGCCAGACCTTCCCTTGAAGTCTGATGGAAAGCCTCCCAGGCCCCACAGCTCTTGCATTATGCATGCTAATAAAACCAGCATCACATCATTGGCGCTAGAGTCTGCTGTTTGTGGATGCAGGAGTCAGGCCCTTTGGATTATAGTTGCAGTGGTCTCTGAATGCCTGAATAGCTAAATCCTGTAAAATGAATCCTGTGGGTGAAAATACCTAGGGGGGGGCTTTCTTGAGTTATGGCTCCCAAGGATTCTCTTCTCAAATAAAAGGTTGGCATTTGGGGCCCCGCGGGATGGCTCAGTGGTCTAAAGCGCCTGCTTGGGAAAGCTTGGGTGGCTTCAGGGACCGCGGTTCGATCCCCGGCACCACATGCTGCACCAGCCCTGCCCTTGGGGCGGGCTGAGCCGGCCATAAAAATGAGTGAATAAACAAATAAAGGTTCTGAAACAAGAAAAAAATAAATAAATAAAATAAAAAATTCTTAAAAAAAAAATTAAAGGTTGGCATTTGTGTACCTTTGAGCCTACCATGGATGGAGGTCTTTCTGATTCCTGAGATGTTTTTAAGGCATCTTCTTGCCCGTGTACACAGTTTTCCCTCCCTCTCTCCCTCTCCCTCTCCCTCTCTCCTTCCCTGCCTCCCACACCTTCTTTACTCTCATATTTACACATGGTTTCTTCTAGACCAAAATTTACATTTTTGAAATTTTTCTGTGCTACCTTTTTCTCCTCGTTCTCACTATAAAACTGGTTTTAACCAGATAGTAGTAGCCATGGCACAGCTTGAGTGTTGCGCTGTCTTAAAATTTCATTCCCCAGATTAATTAGTCCAGTGCCCTTAATCTCAGTATCTTGCATAGTCTTAGAATGTGGGTAGAAAAGAGACAAATTTTTTGCCAGGGTGTATGTAACACATGTAGCCTCTAGTACAACTTGTACAGCTGCCAATGGAGTCCTTTTTCCCAGTTGGAACATCTTGAGCTTGGCCTTTACTACTGGGCATTCCTATCAGCATTCTGGTTGTGTGAGCTTCAACCAGAATTACTCAACAGGTTCTGCTTACAGCTTTGTAGGGCTTCTTTGGCCCATATTTCCAAACTTATCCGAATCTCTCCTGCAAATGGGTTCGAAAGGTTTTGTGCCAGATGGTGCAGTTACTGCAAATGACCCTACTTCTCTAATACCAGTTTTCTGTATCAGTTTCCTGTGGCTAGGCCATAATCCCTGACACTTGAAATTAATTAATTAATTAATTTATATTTGGACACTCGAAATTTAAAGGAGGAGTTTTAATTTGGCTTAAGATTTCGAGGAATTCAGCTGAGGTTCAAGGCTAGAACTTCATGGAGGGGGGTGTGGCCAAGCAAAGCTGCTTAATTTGTGGTGGACAGAAAGCAGAACAGGGAAATAGTGCTGGACAGGAAAGAGCAAACACAGATATAGTACTCCTACCTCTTGTCTTTGGGATCCATATAAGGAACAATGATATACAGGAACAAAATAGTAATATTAATTGGATTTGAGGCTCAAGCCCAATTTTTATTTCTTCCGCTTGGAAAATAGAACTTTTAACATTAAGGGATATTAATGAAGGTGATAGTTGAATTATATTAACAATGCGTGCTACTGATGATACATTAAAGGAGTTAGAAGAATAAGGAATTTCCAAGTGAGATCACAGCACATGAAGCCAAGGGATGTCTTTTGCTACAGGCCCTGAAAAGTTTTGGAACTAAATATAGCAGCTGCCAAAAAAACTCTTTCTAGGATAGCTGCATCTGAAGGCAGGAGCGTTAAATTTCCAGGAGCGGGAGGCACTGAGAGATGGGGAATTGAAATCTAGAAACCAAACCCACAGCGACAGGGGACACCTACTTGGTGCCCCCCTCCTGTCCCTCTCTTGGACAAGAGCTTTCTTTCCCTCAGTAAATCCATTCTGCTCATTAAAAAAAAAAAAAAAAAAAAAAGAAACCAAACCCACATACAAGAAGTTGGACTTGCCTTTGTGGTTCTCACAGATGGGTTGCGAGCTGGGATTGTGACTGCACATGTAAGTTGTGTTAGAATGCTGACAGGTTCCTAAAGAAATTTCACCTCAGGAATTAGAGAAAGAAACTAAGAAATAATTTCTATACAGTTATAACCTAGTTTTTGTTATGTAACAATCCAGTGATCTGCCCTTTAGTTACCTATTCATGATTGAAGGGGAGTCTGTTACTGTGATTCATTTATTTCCTATCCCTATGGCTTCCTCCTTCCCACCAAGCTTGCATTTTAATGCTTTTTTTTAAAATATGTTTGGTGTGTGGTCTCACTGTGCAGCTCAGACTCGTAGTGATCCTGACGTTTTCAGCCTCCTCAGCACTGGGCTTACAAGTGTGCTGGCCCAGTGTATCCAAGGGCAGGGCCAGCGTGGTCCACTGAGCTATCTCACCAGCCCATTAGTGCATTTTAAAGTAAAGTTATAAGATAGAAAAAGAATAGGCTCTTAGTCTTTTTTTTTTTTTTCCTTCAGTTTTCTAGAGTACAAGTGACAAAACTTGTATATTGAGGGAGCACAATGTGATATTTTTAATATGTGTACACTTTGTGAACTGGTTATCTTAAACAAAATTGTTGACATATATACCACCTTAAATTGTTATCTCTTGTGTGTACATATTGTCATAGTAAGATCTTAGTATGCATTGTTAATTATGGTCATTAAATTATTTTGTGACATATTTTAGTACCTGAGAAAGAACCTAAGGAAAGGACCTTACCATTCTTTTTCCATCAGTTGGCCTAACTAGAAATCAGTTATGATCATGTCAAGATTATCATACTTTTAATGTAAAGACTGTTTCCTTCATCAGAATAAAACTACTGGCTTTGGGCTTTGTACTTTTTTTACTCAGGAACTGAGTAATTGCCTCATAAAACAGCATGATGGTACTATTAACACTGAATTATATGACCTGCTATTACAGAATGTGCATGCCTGGTAGAGACAAGACTGGCTTGTTTGATGCTTAAATAATTAGTTTCTCTAAATGGGATTATAATGAATAGTGTAAAATTTTAGCTGTTTGGCATAAAAAGGTTTATGGCCTCTTGGGTGGCTTTTCTGCATCATTTTATACTTTCAGGAAAGGGATTCCTTTTCAGTTGATGACAAGGAAGAATTCTTGGTGTTCAGGATGGGGATGTATAAGTTTCGGAAGACACACTTCATTTCTGTCACACCTCTCTGAAATAAATTTGAGGCACTCATAAAAGTATTGAATTAATTTGGATATTAATATTGTAAGATGACAAGATCTTAAGCAAGTCACCTTGGGTTTGAAATTTTTGGGAAGTTTTTTATAAATGATAGAAATTTAATCATGGACTATATAGCATTTCTCTCTGAACTTGTTTAAAATCCTGAGTGTTTAAAAAAAAAATAAAAATAAAAAAAGGCCTAGCCATATAACTCAGCAGATTAAAGCACCTGCCTAGTCAGACTCCGCAGTGTGGGTTCCATCCCCTGCTGGCCCTGCCCCCATGGGCTAAGACAGCAATTGAGACTGGGCTTGGTAGCCAACACCTGTAATCCCAGCACTTGGGAGCCTGTAAACAGGAGGATCACTATGAGTTCAATTTGTGTAGCGAGACCCTGTAGGCCCTATAAACTCTGTTTTTTTAAAATAAAATAAAATAAAATAAAAAAATGTATACATATATGAATGTATTTGTTTATCCTCTGCTTTCACTGCTAAACATTAATGCTATGAATTTTAGGAATATATAAGTAATTTTTGAGGGATTAGTTATAATTCTCAATAAAATTTACTGTTACTCTCCTGTTGTATAAAAGCTAAGTATGATAGGAGGCAAGTACCATTTTGGAATCAAAGCAGCCTCATGTTACTTTGAATATGTGTTTGAATTTCATTTGTTCTATGGACACAGTGGAATATGCCTTGGGGCCTAATTCTGTACAGGGTACAGGACGTATGTGATCTGTACCAAGGAGAAAGGTGTTAATACACAACAAATTAAAGTTAAGGAAATGATGTGGGGTAACTAGCACATGAGTAATTACCAAATTAATGATTAATGGCTAAGAAATTGCAGCAGTTGCAATATATGTAGTTAACCTTGGTTTCCTTGCTTGGGTTAAATGCTTATGAATATTACTTTGGTCCTAGTGAAAGGAAAATTTATGATTAATAATTTGTAAGTGTTCTCTTTGGACTAACCTTATACCTTAGTGATTACCTTTTTTTTTTGTCTTTTTGAGACGGGATCTCACTATGCAGTTCAGGCTGGCCTTGAGCTCACTTTGTAGCCCAGGCTGGTCTTGAACTCGCACCAATCTTCCTGCCTCAGCCTCCCAAGTGCTGGGATTACAGGTGTGATCCACCACGCCTGGCTACCTTAAAGATAATACCACCAGTTTTTGTTTGGCATTTTTACTATCTCAAAATGTTATTCATTTTTTTTCAGAGAGATCTTGGTTGCACTGTAACTAGCATATGACGAAGCTTTGGAATGAAAGGCTGTGTTTGTATGGCTGCTTGCAGACTCTGTTTTTAGTTTTCCAGTTCAGGTTGTTTTCTTGGGCTTGTCTTGACTCTTTCTTGAGGCCAGACATAATGGTAATAATTCTGTGGAAGCAGAATAATTTGGGTTTCAGCAGTTCTCCTGACAAAGCATGTAGATTGCCAGTTTATGTCACCAAATATAGGTGATTTTTGTGGTCTTGAATCTGTTTTAAAAGAATAATGGTTGTCTTGCAGAAAGCCAGTTGAGGGAACTTCTCCATGAATGTACGTCACAATGATGATGACCGACCAAATCCCTCTGGAACTGCCACCACTGCTGAACGGAGAGGTAGCCATGATGCCGCACCTGGTGAACGGAGAAGCAGCCCAGCAGGTTGGTGTGGTGAGAGGGAATTTTAAGTCAAATTGTCTAAGTGGGAAACATTAACCTGGTGTTTATTTTGGGATTCAGAGGTCTTTGATTTTGAATCTGAGTAGTTCCCAGAACCCTAGTGTTCTTTTGTGAAAGTTTTACTTTGTGATTTTGTTTTAAAAAATCAGAAATTCTTGTTTCTAAGAAGAGCAAATCTTACCTCATCCAGTTAGTATTGTTGAAGGCACAGAAAAAATGTGAATTTTCACATGAGTCATTTTGAGACTATGTATAAGTGTTTGTCATAAAATGACTGTGTATTCATGTCATACATTATGCTTGACTAGTTTGCAGTTGACCAGAGTAGCATGCTGAGAAGTTGGGTTTGGTTTTGCACAGGAGTGACCTTGACAAGATGCACAGGTCAGGATGAACCCACTTTCCTTTCTTCCTAGAACAGTCCTTCCAATTCTGTAACTTACAAAGTGAGAATACTTATTTTTATGTAGATATCCTCTGTCAGTGGTTTTGTAACAATATGGTATAGAAAAATAATTTCTGAACTCAATCATGTAACACTCAGAAATAACTTTTGTTGTCCATTTCTTTCAGCACATAAAAATTGTTTTATGAATAGAATTGGAAATAATTGCTTGAAAAATATTTGTGCATAATATAGTAATAATTTATTTTTTAAATTTTTTTTTTTGAAACAGGGTCTCAGGCGGTTCAGGCTGGCCTTGAGCTCACTTTTGTAGCCCAGGTTGGGTCTCAAACTCCCACCGATCCTCCTGCCACAGCCTCCCAAGTGCTGGGATTATAGGCATGCGCCACCATGCCCAGCTAATATAGTAATAATTTAAATATATCATTTATTCAATGGTTGTGCATAATACCCATATTTATACTATCACCATAGTACATTTTATATGCCTCAATATGGGCCTTAATTTGTGACTCAGTAATTTCTTTTTTGTTTTGTTTTTAGTCTCTTATTATTTTTACTTGGTACAGGGTCTTGCTGTGAAGCTCAGACTTGTAGTGATCTTCTTGTCTCAGCTTCCCCAGGGCTGGGTTTACAGGCCTGTATCATCACACCCAGTTTTGGTGGCCGGCACAGTACCCGAGAGTTCTGGGGCTGGCACAGTATGGGGTACCAGAGATGGAACCCAGGTCCTTGTGCTTGCCAACCAGGTGCTTAGACTGCTGAGCTATCTCCCTAGCCCTCAGCACTATCAAACAACATTGGATAGGTGCTCAGTAAATATTTGTTATTTGAATACATTTCATTCCTTCTCTTTTTTTTAAATTTAATTTTATTTATTTATTTATTTATTTCTTATTTCAGAACCCTTGTTTGTTTATTCACTCATTTTTATGGCCGGCTCAGCCCGCCCCGAGGGTATGGCTGGCGCAGCATGTGGTGCCGGGGGATCGAACCGCGGTCCCTGAAGCCGCCCAAGCTTCCCAAGCAGGCGCTTTAGACCATTGAGCCATCCCGCCTGGCCCCCATTTCATTCCTTCTCAACATTGATGTACTGGATGTTTTCTACTGTATTATCCTCTGTTTCAAGCACACAAACATCTATACCTTCCCCTACATAGTACAACAAAACCTTGCTTCAGCTCCATAGGTCACTACCTCCTTCCTTTGTCCTCCTGAGCAGAGCTTTTCTAAGTGGAGTCTGTATTTCTTGCATCTTTCTTTAGCTACCTTTCATTTTCACCTTCTCTTCTTACCTTTTTCTTTTGGACTTCGACTATGTCCTGTGGACTTAATCTTAGCAGTGCTTCTCCCTGGTCTGTCCGCTTCTATTTTGTCTTCACAAAAAGCATGTTCTACACAGCAGCTGGAGTAATCCTTTCAGACTATGAAATGGATTGTCAGTACCTTACAGCCTGTTACTGCAGTATGTGCCTGTCATCCTCATGCGAGGTCAGTCCTGGCCTCTTCATTATCTCTGCCTGCCTTGCGCTTGCCTGCTTCACTCCACACGTCCATGGGGAGCTCTTAAAATGCTGTAAGTGATTTGAGGATGCAGTCTTCGGTGTCCCTTCTTTTTGCTAATTAAAATAATTTTAAAAGACCAGGCATTCAAGTGTGACTGAAGTTGGAAAGCAACCTAGGTGTGTCATGTAATTTCATTTCTTATTGCTTAGCCAGAAGAGTGAAAGCCACCTGTCTGTGGTGTTGTGTACCTTTTTTTGTGTGTGTGAGTTTTGATGATTGCTGATTGCTATGATTCACTTTTCCCAGAGTAGTCTTTTGTAGTTTGTCAGGTAGCATTACCTGGCATAAAAAGCCCTCGGTTTCAGAACTTTCCAGTTTTCCCTTTAGAAGCCAGTGGCTTTACACATAGAGACTGTAAAGGCCATAGCTCTCCTCACAGGGCAATGGGGCATTTCCCTACTCAGCATCTCTGAGCTCTACTCCAAGCAGAAGCTGCTTAATAGTTTTGGTTAATAAAACTGCTTTTATTGCATCTGAGAAGCTTTCTGTGAAGCTGAAAAGGGAAAATCTGTTCATTTGTCTGTTTTATAAACATTCAAGTAGCAAGTTTTCTTAAAATGGGTGGTACACTTGTGTAAACAAATCTCATGGGAAGGAAATGTTCAGTCTTTTTGATTAGTAAATAAGTCTCATTGTACTAAGGGCATTAACATTTATAGGTTATGTGGACCAAACTATTGATTGGTGTTAACCTTAATGGAATGAAGTTGTTAAGTGGGCAAAATGTGTTTGAAGTAATTCTCAGCGGGATTAACCCAGGATTTATCATGATTTGGTGCTGCTTCTGTAAGGCTGGGACTCAGCCCAGCCAGTGGCCTATGTGACTGATTTCTTTCTTTTTCTTTCTTTCTTTCTTTCTTTCTTTCTTTCTTTCTTTCTTTCTTTCTTTCTTTCTTTCTTTCTTTCTTTCTTTCTTTCTTTCTTCCTTCCTTCCTTCCTTCCTTCCTTCCTTTCTTCCTTCTTTCTTTTCTTTTCTTTTCTTTTCTTTTCTTTTCTTTTCTTTTCTTTTCTTTTCTTTTCTTTTCTTTTCTTTCTTCTCTTTCTGATTTCTGATTTCTTTCTTTGTAACTGATTTCTTTCTTCCTGCCTTCCTGCCTTCTTGCCTTCCTGCCTTCCTGCTTCCTGCCTTCTTTCCTTCCTCTTCTTTCTTTCTTTTTTTTTTTTCCCTGCCCCCTGAGTTTCCCTTCTTTTAAGTGTGTAGTCCTTTCTTTGGGTCCCAGAAGTTAGTATTGGCCTAAATGAAGGTGACATTTGTGGCGCCTATGTGGAGATTGGGTTAAAGCACAAGGGGAAGACAGATTGACAGAACAGGCAAAACCAAAAATTGCAGAGTTACCAGAGAAAAATAGTGGGGAGGAGAGATGGGAGGTGCCCAAATGAACTGGGAAGAAAGAGAATCTCCAAGGCAGAGCCCCAGAGCTGGGGACTGCAGGAATTCTGGGTTCTGAGTGCTTGCTTGGGTACCTGTAGGAATCCACTGCTTGCTCTCTGCGCCTGTGGCATGGTGCTCAGGTGAGTCTGCTATGGGTTCAGGACATGCGGGACATATTGCAGGATGAGAAATACACAAATGGCTTTTGAGGCTTTTCATGTGCTCTCCCTCTGAGACAACACATTTTCATCTGAATAGGAACCTTTATGGGCATAGGACTGCCTTCAGTGATTGACTTTGCAGGCATTGTAGGGCAGACCTCAGGGTGACAGTTTAAGTGATATTGTCACTATTTCTCAGATGATAGTGTCAAGAGGCACCTCTCATGTGGAGCTCTTGCTAAATGTCTCTCAGGAGTGCATATGGTGAAGCTTACCTCCAATGTGTTTATAGCATGCTTAATACTTTGCAGCTGTGCACAGGGCATTCTGAACGTTGCTGTATATGCAGAAGAACTGCTGCCATTATGAGAAAGTACTTCAGTTCCCCCTGCCCCCCACCTCTTAATTCCTGTCCTGAAGGTGTCTGGATTTAATTAGAACTAGTTCTTAGGGGAATGCTCTGCTGTGGTTGGCCCTTTAAATAAGAGACAGTGATAATTTTCATTTTTGAAGTCATGTTAAATTTGAAATCTTGACTTGCCATTTTATGTAGGTTATAGGGAAAGGGGAAGAGTAAAAAATAGATTCTTTCCTGAAAAAGGAAACATCTTCATTTTAAGTGAGGCTTTAAAAAATGTACTGTCATTTTAAAAATGAACAGGACACAGTGAGTACAGAATCAACGTATTAACACCTCTCTATTTTCAGTAATTTTTATTGATGTAACTCTCATGAGATATAATTTATCCACTTAGGACATACAGTCGATGGAATTTAGAATATACTATCAATGGAATTTTGTATGTTCATTGAATTAATGCAGCCTTGACTACAATTAATTTTGGAAGATCTGTAGCCTAAAAAGAAGCAGTTACTTCCTGCTCCCTTTCCCATTCGTAGGTAGCCACTAATCTGTTTTGCCAGTAAATATTGCCTTTGGATGTTCATGCAAATGAAATCATGAAATATTTGGGCTTGTGCATCTGACATTGCTCATTTTGCATGTTTTAAAAGTATACCTGTGTTAGGGCTGGCCAGATAGCCCTAACAGGTGCAGTGACTGGGGTTCAATACCATTGTGCTGTGCTGGCCCCACCCCTAGGGCAGGGCTGGGACAGTGATTGAGACTGGGTGTGGTGCACTTGCCTGTAATTCCATGCTTGGGAGGCTGAAAACAGGAGAATGACTAGGAGTCTGCTCTGTGTAGTGAGACCCTGTAGAACCTGTACTAAATACATAAAAAAGATTTGGGATGGGAATGAGAGAGAAAGATTTATTGCTGAATTAGGGAGTAACTCAGTAATAGATTTATTCATCTTAATAAGCTTTTATCAGTTCTCTTATGTGCCAGTGATGTATTAGGTACTGGTGACACAAAGGTGAATATGCACCGTTCTTGCCCTAAGGGAAAGAACAGTTTAGTTGGGGAGTGCATTGTAATTTACTTTAAAAAAGTAAATGTTGGCCACAGGATGACAGCACCGAGCCGGCTGGGTTGAGAGACACTTCAGAATTTAACTAGCCAAAGGCAACAATGATAAGATGTAAGATCTAGGCAGTATCCTTCAAATGATGGAAACAGAGCTATCTTCAGAAAAGAGAGGATTAAAGAAAAATATTAGCATGGCAAAGTTACACTGCAGAATAATGGTAATTTAAAATTCTATGGTAAGCCGGGCGTCGTAGCGCACACCTGTAATCCCAGCATTCGGGAGGCTGAGGCAGGAGGATCGGTGCGAGTTCGAGACCAGCCTGGACTACGGAAGTGAGCTCAAGGCCAGCCTGAACTGCATAGTGAGACCCTGTCTCAAAAAGACCAAAAAAAAAAAAAAAAAAAAAAAAAATCTATGGTAATTATAACTATAATTGTTTTGAAATTATTGTAATTTTTCATTCTTTTCATAAATTCAGGGAGAAGATGGACCATATCTCTCTTGTTCTTTTGTCCCTGGACTCTGAGATAGCATTCAATAAATCTTTTTGACTGGATGTAGGATGAAAGAAATGAACACTTTTAATTCTTTTAAACCAGGGCTTTGTTGAAAACTGGCTACATGTTGCATCTCATTCTCTTTATTTTTGTTTTTAGATGCTAGTATAGTCATCTATCTCTTTATATCCCTGGATTCCTTATCCTCACATTTATTTAGTCAACTACTATAGATACTAAATTTTTGCAAAAATGCAAAGACATTGTGTATGTACTGAACATGGACAAACCTTTTCCCTTATTATTACTTCCCTAATCAATACAGAGTAGCAAACATTTACATAGTATTTACATTGTATTTGGTAATGGAAGTTGTCTAGGGGTGATCTGAAGCGTGCAAGAGGTTGCATTAAGGTTATATGCCATCTTATGCTAGTTTCATAAAGGCCTTGAACATCTTCAGGCTTGGGTATCCATTGGCAACAGGGATTGATTAACCTGGAACTGATCCCTCTTGGATACAGAGGGATGGTTGTTTAAAAATAAGAATATTAACATATAATTCTGGATTGTTTTTCTATTTATTTGGAAAATTGAGATGATTAGACCACATTCACTTGGACTTACAACTTTGCAGTAACTGACTAGCAAAAACGTAGAAGCTGCCTCTTTAGCTGGGGAATACTGTCCTTAGTCCGTCCACACTTTGCCTCAGTCACTCATTTTGCTCTGTGCCTGAGTGAGTTTGGAAACTGGAAACTTAATTTTCTACCTTTGAAATTGCATCTTGTGCTCATGGTGTATCATGTTTGAAATAAAGCAAAAATGATTTAGAATTTTTAAATTCCATTCTGTTCATGCTAATGAAACTCTTTGGTTTCCTACTTGTGTGATGACCTGTAAATGTGTTAGGATGGCCTCTTGTCGTTATGGCATTGTAAAACAGTCACACTGCTGACAGGTCCAGGCTCAAGGTCTTTTCTCAGTGAACCAAGTTTGTGTCCCTGAGTGCCACCGTGGGTACTCACTCGCCAAAGTATAGGATGGGCCAAGAAATAACAGGCCGCTGGGATCTCATTGCAGGGGAGTAGAGGCTCAGGGTGTGTTTCAGAGGCAGAAGTGCAGGCTCTTTTCAAGAAATAAATTTTTTTTCCAGTATTTATTGAATTTTTAAATTCATTCCTGATATTATTTAGAGGAGGCTTTAAAAAAAAGTGTGTATTTTAGGTTTGTGTTTGAGTACAGTTAAACTTGATAGGTTTCCAACCTCTGATTTCTTTTCATTTGTGTAGAAAATTTATGTCCTTAATGGTAAATGTGGTATGATAGCTACTGGTGTATATAAGAATACAGTAAAATAACACAGCGGAAGGGCAAGTGAGACTTCTGCATCCAGAATGAAAAGGATATCTTAGTACATAATTTGTTTATAGAAGAAGACTTTGTATTTCATCCAATAATTGCTTTAAAAACATCACTGTAGAATATGTATAACACTTCAAGCATCGAAGTAGTGAGCATCCTACAAAATTTACTATATTAATCTCCAAGATCCAAATGTAGACATTCATTCTTGTCCTTTTTCTCTCTCTCCTGCATTTTCACATGCAAAAAGAGCTTACCAAGAAATCAGTTGCTAACATGCCCTAATATTATATCTGGCTAATCTGGAGCTTAACTACTTTTGGATTATATTTGTTTCTTCATTTGAATTAACATTAACCAGAAGTAGTTGCTTTTTAGTCTTTTTTTTCAGGTCATCCTTCATAGTTAAAGAAGTTAAGCTAGCATGGTGGTTGGTACTAGAGGAAGCTGAGTTCACATACTGCTTTATGTTTATGCCTATACAGTACGGGCAGTGCTCCTCAGCTCTGGGCCCCTTTCCTAGTAGATGACCGTCAGATCAGATCATCTGTTGAGAAGGAAGTGTGGTTTATGGGCAGCAGGTGTGTTCAGCCGATCATTAACCAGAACAGTTTGACCCTGCCTCACCTGAACTTGCTGTGTGCTGCCCATTCCTTTCTCTTTGCAGTATAATTAGGTAAGCCTTTGGTCACAATGGACAGGCTACACTTAGCACGTTATACCCCTGAGATCTTTTGCCTGGCAGACAATTAGGCATTTAATGGAGACAACAAAGAACCAAAGGGACAGTGGTCTTGTTTGGGTATAGGTTGACCTAGTGTATGTATGTTGTACTTACACAAGTCCCTTCTTTTCACATCTAATATTTGTCTCAAAAGAATTGATTTCCATTTACTGTGAAAATAATAGGAATGAGACCTTATGACAACTTTACAGTCCGAATAATCTGTAGTGAACTTGTACCCACACTTAGCTACAACTGTTACTTCTGATTCTGTACTCTCTTTTGACTATCTATTTCTTGAAGTTAGAAAAAATTAGCCCTGAGCATGTTACTTTCTTGCTTGGAGGTTTTTTGGGCTGTTTTTTTTGCAGTGCTAAGTTATCATTTCATTTGTGCCTGTCTTCAGGTCTTCAGAAGGGAAGCTCTAGCACAGCGTAAAAAATGGGAGAACCATCTGTGTCCTAGCCCTAGTGAACCACTTTAAAAATGAAAAAAACAGACTGTAACACTCCGGAGCAACTTTCATTTCATAATGCCATTTGGTAGCTAAAGTAGAGTAATGTAGCTCACTCATTTTTCGAATGTCACCATTTTAACTTTTGTTTGGCATTGGCTGAATGGGCCTACTTAGGCACATTTGTACTCTCATCACCTTGGCAAAAGGCCACTGACAAGCATCTTCACAGAGGGATTCTCTGTTTCTTTTTAAAAATGCATTGGATGGCTTTCCTTATGACAGGAAAAAAATCTGTTAATACAGAGTATTGAAATAAATTATAAAGGGATGACATTTTTATTTTTAGAGATTATGGTAGTAATAAATACCCTGTCTGTGACTTATGTCTGTTTCAAGATTGTTAGTCAAGTGTAAGGTTGGGTGATAAGGACATTATCTTTTAATAGCTGGGTGTTTGTATCTACTTTATTTTTCAGAGTCTCTCATTTCATTTTCAAGTGGTTTACTAGGAGGCCAGGAATGTAGTGACTACCTCTGCACACATGGACCTCCAGCACTCATGGAACTAGCTCCAGGGAACCTCCATTACCATGACTTGAATTCAGCATCACACCAGGTGTGAGCTCCGCTAGGTGAAAAGTTTTTTCTAAAATCTTCAGAGGGAGTGTAGGGCAAACGATTCTATGAGATTTCAGTACTTTGAAGATGTAAGATATTAATTTTTCATCACTGAAAGAATGCCAGGTATTTGATTAATTTTTGCCCTTCAAACTTATGAAGTTACTTTGTAAGCTCAGTGATCATAAACAGTTTTTAGTCTTGAGAGGTTGTGGGTAATTTAAATTGTTGGAAAAAAGATTTTCAGTTGATAGTTTTATTTATTTGTTGCTTTTGCAGTAGAGAAGGAATAGTAACTCTTAGAAGGCTTACGAGGTGTTAGGACTGGTGCTAAGCACTTATATACATCATTTCATTCTGTAATCTTGTACCCTATAAGGCAGCAGTCATTTTTATAGCAAAATTTGAAGTGAGAAAGGTTAAGTGTTTGGAGCTGGCAAATCACAAGGCTGGCATTGGAGTCTCCTTATGTCCTCTTTCCAAACATAGGTCGTGCCTTCTGGGAAGGGGAGCTGCTGGGTTGGATACGTCTCTATCCCCAGTGTTACTTAGGCAAACAGCTGAGAGACACTGGGTGAGTTTTGCACAGTAGTTTACTGGGAAGTTTATAGAGGAGAGCTACTGTAATTCATTATCTTATATGCTTGGCACTTTAACTCTGGAGGTGGCAGTGATTCTGGCTCTACTATTTGAGCACTAAGTGGTGTTGTGTGAATACCTGGAGGATATGTTCCTGTTTGGAGGAGGAGTTGCAGTCAGGTCTTCCTAAGTCTAGCCCAGGTCTCTGGAAGGCTCCCTCTTTTTCTGTAGGGAATGTTTCTGTACCTGGGCTTAGCACTGGGGGAGCAGTTCTTCTACTGTCAGTAGCTGTGAGAAATTGTGGTGACTGGAGAAAGGTACTGAAATCCTTGGAGTCTTACTAGGGGAGTTAGGAGAGAGCTTTTCTGCCCATCATTTCTATTCCAAAATTACATCAGCTTAGAGGCAGTTTTTAAGAATTAAATCTAGAAACATAAGAATTGAACCTATTAGGTAGTTTGTTTTTCATAGTTTTTATAATTCTGTCAAATAATCACCCCCCCCCCCAAAAAAAAAAAAAGCTGACCTTACTGTTAGAAAAGAAAGAAACTGGCTACTACACAAGATTCTCTTAAATCCCATACCTCTACTTTTCCTGTTCTCCAAGGGGAACACAGTGTTGCCACACAGCGTTTAGAATGTGAACTGTATTGTACCCCTTTGCTAGAGATTTCTTCATTTTCTTTGTTTTAGATTGATGAAGGGCTGCTTGGACTTTGACTTTCCTCAAGATGTTAATTACATGTTTCAAAATCATGTGTTCTGTTAAAAATCACTTACGCATAGCCTTGGAAAGGGAACTGGAAGCAAGGAGTTGCTTCAGGGTGCAGAATATTGTTTAGCAGGGCTTGGGAAATAAATCTTAAGAGTTAGTTCATTTACCACCAAAATGTATTTAGTCAGTGTATATAAACAAAAGAAGTCACAGTGTGCCTGGACATTATTTGTCCCAGATGGAGTTTAAACTTGGCTCATTGTACTGCACTGATGTCATGGTGCATAAACTGGCCCCAAATTAGACGTGCATAGAATCTGTTATGTGCTCCTATGTGCTGAGAGCATGTGGGAGGAGGGGTGGGGCTGGCTGGAAAATCATGGTCACATTTTTCCTTCTTACTCTGCAGAGACTAGTGTCCGTCTTGGATATGGACTTGGTGCAGAATGAGGGAAGAACTGGAATGATCTGTTCATTTGTACAAGTTGGCCTGTGTGTGCTCAGGGACATGGTTCTTCCACAGCTGAGCACCAGTGTGCCTGGATTTCTGATAGTTTCTCAACAAAGCTTGAGTATCTAGGAAAGAAAGTCTAGGAAAGAAAACTTGAAAGCTTTGCCTTTTTTTTTTTTTTTTTTGGTGTTGCGGGAGGATGTTTCTGAGGATCCACTTTAGGGCTTTGCAGATACTAGCCAGACAAGCACTAAGCTTTACATTTTTGAAGGGTGTTTTTTTTTTTTTTTTTTTTTTTTTTTTTTTTTTTGTATTTTAGGGAAGGGTCTATAGGATGTTCAGGGTCTGCTAAATCAGACTCGTCAGCCCATTTATAGCCTCCGAAGAGCTGGGATTACAGGCTTGTACCACCATGCCAAGTCTCAATTGCTGTCTCAGTGTGCTTCAGAGGTGGAGCCAGCAAGGCAAGCTGGGGATGGGACCCAGCATTGAACCCAGCCCGTACTACTGCTTGCAGGTGCGTTAATCTGCTGAGCTATTTGGCTGATCCTCTGCCTTGAAATGTTAACTCTGGATTGTTTTTTTTAAACTTTTTGGTGGTCTCAAGTATTCAGCTGTGTAAGTCTTTTTCTGGATTGTATAGTGGATAACCTTTTAAACTAATTGCTTAAGAATCTAAAAAAGTAAGTGATGAATAATTTTTGGAAGATCTGGCTGAGTTTTTCCTTTTTCTCTGTGCTTCAAGAGAGGACTTATTTGGGTCAGAAAACTGCCTGGGGGAGGGTCTTCTCTTAGACTTCAGCTATTACTAGGAAGTTTCCACCTTCTTTGTTGCTGGCCTTTATGATAATTTTTTTTTTTTTTTTTGTCTTTTTGAGACAGGGTGTTGCTATGTAGTTCAGGCTGGCCTTGAGCTCACTTTTGTAGCCCAGGCTGGTCTCGAACTTGCACCAATCCTCCTGCCTCAGCCTCCCGAGTGCTGGGATTACAGGTGTGCACCACCACACCTGGCTTTATGATAATTTTAATTAGAAGCATTTGCAGGTATTTCCAATAATTTGATAGATGAAAGTTTAGTTTTCGAACTTTCATGAGTGGATTGTAAAGTGGCTTCTCTTCCTGAAATCATTGGAAGCAAAGTAGACCCTGGAATATGGATAAATAGGGAGTTGACCCTGAAGAGAGCCAGAATGTGTCCTACATGGAAGCAGGAACTCTAGTTAGAAGTGAGAATTGGGTGGCTTTAGATACTATTGAGAATGTGGAAGAGATGGTAAGATTCTTTCTTGAGTCTTATTTTACTTGTCAGTAGTGGGAACTTGGGGATATGATTAACTTTGAATCCTTAAAGACCAGTGAGTGGTACAGTGATTCTCCTTGGATTTCTAATTATATTTGTACTATTTGATCATCACAACAATGAAAACTGTGGAAAGTAGGCAAGTACAGACTACTGTGACTGCTTGTTGAGTTGCCTAGAGGTGAAGGAAAGCAGTCCTAGGTCGGCTGTTGAATGCTTTTGTAGTTATTTTTTAAGAGCAAAATTCAATAAACTAAAGAGAAAGAAATAAGGACCAGAAAAAAATCTAGAAAGGAAAAGAGGCATAAGAGAGATGCAAGCCAGTTGTAGCAGTAGTGGAAATGGGAATGGTGGGAGCATACTTAGATAACAGAATTAGAATGGCAGGAAAAGCTGGGCTTGGTGGCACATGCCTGTAATCACAGCACTTGGGAGGCTGAGACAGGATGATTAATGTGAGTTTGAGATCAGCCTGGGCTACAGAAGTGAGCTCAAGGCCAGCCTGAACTACATATGCATAGTGAGACCTGGTCTCAAAAAGGCAAAAAAACAAAACAAAACAAAACAAAAAACCAAGAAGTAGGAAAATAGGAAGTAGCTATGATTTGGCTACCACAATTTTAGAAAGCCCAATTTTGTAGAGCGCTGGGCAGTACTATAGATGAGCAAACTTTGAGATCTGAGTAGCCATAGTTATTGTTGAATCATGCACTTTTTTTTTAAACATCTACTTGTCACTGACTTATGTCACTGACAGATATTTCTTTCATTAATGTCTTTATTGGATTCTGCATGTCTACTGTTTTGCGTTTCAGTTTGAGCTTCTCTGGTGCTACCAAAGTTACCTACTCATACTGCTTTGTTTCTGCTCAGGGTAAAGTCCAGACTTTAAGTAGGGCAAAAAGCCCCTTTGACATCATACCTTTGGTCCACAACTTCATGTATATGCCATATGAGAATCTAAGCGTAGTTCAGCTTGTCATATCATTCAAGCTTCCATGCATTGACGTGTTTGGTTGTTCTTTTGCTTTCTGTTGTAGTTATTTTTCTCTCATTGCTGGGACAAATACCCAACACTCAAAATGAAGGAAGGAAAGGTTTATTAGCTCACAGTTATTGGAGGTTTCAGTCCATATTTGGCTGGCCCAAGGCTGAGTGGAACAGAGTACATCCAGTTCGTGGTGGCAGAACAGCAACAAAATGGTGACAGAGGCAGCCAACCAAACAGGGCAGCAGAGCAACAGCTCTAGTCTGTCTCTCTGTCTCTCTTTATATTACATTCAGGCTCTCCGCCTCAACCTATCCACCTGGAAATTTGTGACACTAATTAACATGTAAGTGGGAATCCTGTTGCTCTGTCCCAGCCAGTCAAAACTAGACATGAGATAGCCTGATCTGTATGGTGTGGGGGACACTAGATTCAGTGTGCAGGACAGGAACAGAGCAGGCTGGTTAGGTAGAGAGAGGCCTTAGGTGCTGATTTTCCATCACTGTATTCCAATCCATGTCTGGGGACAGTGGTGTGTGGATGGGATTGAAGAGTGGAAAGTTGCTGTACTTCACCTGCTAAGTATCCATAACGAGGATTAGCCCTTAAGTAGTGCTGTAGGAACCAAATTTTGTTCCTGGTGAACATAATTCTTAGCTAAAGGGGAATTGCATCTTTTGATACTCAGCTATTTTGAAAAATGTATTTAATATGACAACAATGATTTAAATAGGCATCATGGTGCTTCAAATGAGCAGGAGTATTTGGGAGCTGTTGCTCTTAGCTGGGGAAAAGCCATACTGAAGCTTGGAATTTTGGGCCATTATGCTTTTTGGTCTTTGTCTTACAAGTCCTGTGGTTGAAATTTTAGATTCAGGTGTTAGTGACTCTCTTAAAAGAGGCTTTTAACTTAGTTTGGGGCATCTATATTACATTATGCATTTTTTCCATTTACGTTAATGCTAGATTTATATTCTTAGCACACAGCAGCTCTTTTTGTAATAAAATCTCCTTATTCCAGCCAGTATGCAATTAGAGTAGAAATGTACAGCTTCTTATAAGCAGCCTTTGTATTTTCTTTACCACTGACTGTAAATGTTTTATTTTTATTTAAATCTCTCCACCCCCTTGCCAGTTCCGTTTGCCAGTGCAAGGTGGGAAGAACTGTGTGCTGTCCAAGGTTCTATTTCTAATACCTAGAGCAGTGGTGGCAAACTTAGGTTATCACTGAGAGCTCTAAAAGGTTGCCATCACTGGCCTGGAAGAGCACCTGACACATTCTGGGTGCTTATTTGTGTTTACTGAATTATGGCAGACATGCAGTAATATTTCCTCTGAGGCATTTATTTCATGACACTCAGATGTTGAACACTTGCTTTTATTTGCTGTAGGCATAGCATTGTGTGACTTTGGTGGTCCCACTTGGTTCACTTGACTTTTTTCTTACTAATCACTCCGGTCTTTTGTTCTTGTTGTTGGTAATGACAGACAATTTGTGAGGAAGGACAGAGTTTATAATGCAATCTTTACAGAAATCTTCTGTATTTTTCTTATGTTTACTACTGACCTACAAGAAGTGGTGTCTAGTGATTGTGATATTAAAATCACTTGTTTTATGTCAACGTGCTGGGGTGGTGCATAAAAGGACTTAACAATTTTATGGGAATGAATTCTGAATAAATGCAGAATCTTGAATAATTGAGAATAAATTCTGCCCAGTATAGAAGTTAGGATTCCTTGCTGCCTTACTACCACACACCTTGATTGCAGATAGGAAGCTATACTTCATGGAGTGAGTACGAATTTACTAGAGGAGAACGTGTCCTGTGTCTCTATGAATGTGCCTTTGATTCAGTTTACTGTGTTTTCTTAAGATAGGGAAGTTTTGAAGTACAGTGTCTATATGGATAGTTGACATTATGTAACTGCTGCCCATTATGGTTGGGCAGGGCTGGCTGGGTTTTGATGCTAGCTCAGGCACTTTGTAGTGACTGAGTAAATTTCTTGTGTTCTGCAAGCCTCAGTTTTCCCATTTTGTAAGATCTGGTTAATGGTACCTTCTTGGCAGACTACCTAAGTGCATTAGGTTGTAACTATTTTTGTACTTGTTGTAAGGAGGAAAAAGACTTGATAATACAGTCTGTATCCCTGCTACATTTAATTTTACAAATGTCAAAGTGTTCTGTCAGGGGAAACAACTTTTGAACTTTATATCTTTTGAGGAAATTAGTGTATTAAAATGTTTGAATCGGGCCCGGCGGGATGGCTCAGTGGTCTAAAGCTCCTGCTTGGGAAAGCTTGGGCAGCTTCAGGGACCGAGGTTCGGTCCCCGGCACCACATGCTGCGCCAGCCCTGCTCTCCGGGAGGGCTGAGCTGGCCATATAAATAAACAAACAAACAAACAAACAAACAAACAGTTCTGAAACAAGAAAAAAAAATTAAAAAAATAAAATGTTTGAATCATTGAAAAGTGTCCTAAAACTGAGGAAAAAACAAAATAAGATCATGTATGTCATTGGTTATATTGACCACCAAAAAGGCTCACACAGCATGTGTGTTCCTGTTCCTCAACCCATTGCTGTTTAAGTCCTTCCTAGTCTTGTATGTGGTTTTTTTTTTTTTTTTTTTTTTTTTTTTTTTCCCCTGCCAGGCTTGGATTCAGCCTTTGGAAGGATGGGTGAGCATGGGGAGGCAATTGGTCTTTGCCTACCATCTTCCTGCATGTGTTTCTAATGTACATGCACACATCTTTAAACCTGGGACACATTTTTTTTTTTTTTTTCCCTTACAAAGACCACCATTGGTTATTGCCTACCCATTGCTTCTCTCTTCCTGATTTGGAGTAGAGAAGAGGCTCAGAAGACAACATTTAGTTTTCGGTTTTGTCTGATATAGTCTGTGGTATACGGACCAGGGACTTAAATGTGTGTGTTTGCAAATCAGGTATTTGTGTCTATATGGGTGTGAGACCAGAAAATCGGAGAACTGGAAACAGGTAGTACTCTTCCTTATGAAATCAGAGGTGAGATCTTCAACACAATTTTGGGCTAGATGTTTATGGAATGCTTATGTGGCATGCATGAAGCCATGGGTGGGATTCCCAGCAGCACATAAATAAATGAATGAAGCTATTGGATGTTCCTACATAGACCTTACGTACATGGAACTGTTGTGCAATTTTTGGGTTGTACCATGTTTTTCCTCTTAAAGGTATTTGTTGAGAAATCAAAAAATTAGCTCCAAGGGAGAAGTGGTTATTTATACATGAAACAAATTAGCAAAAGACAAGCTTCACAAGGTGTAGCAAGTGGAGAACGCTCCTTTCCCACCCAGGTTTATGTCTTGACCATCTGGGTTGAATTTTTAAGAATGTTATGCGTGCACTGATTTACTTTTGCTCACTCTGTGTTATTTCTCCAGCTGAAGCAGTTTTGATGGACATTGTAAGGTTTATTTGTGTGGCTGGTAGTTTTTTAATTTAAAGCATAAATTAGGAATTTTTTTTAGGAGTAATCTAAGATACTGTTTCTTTTGGCTAATCAACCACCCATGTTTAAATTGCAAACCTAGCTTTCCCTTTTCTAATGAATGAAAACAGTTAAATTTAGATTTACACTGGTGAGGAAAGGTCTGCAGCATCTTGTTTTAGTCTGCTTATCAGGTAAAGTGCTCTCAGGATGCTGGGTTTAGCATTTTTCTCAATTGTATTGTCTGGTTTCATTGTTTCTTTGTGAACCTTGGGAAAATCATTTATTTTTCATTGAGCCTTGATAAATCATCTGCATTTATTTTGGGTTTTTGAACTTCACATAGTGTTAGTAGATTTGAGATGGATCTGATGTAGCAGTGGTAGCCTGAAATATGCATCCCTACTTTTAATTTTTATGCTATGTTAAGAAATATCTTTTAGTGCTTGGGACTGGAGAGATAGCTCTGTGGCACAAGTGCCTGCTTGGCAAGGCAAGGTTGTGAGTTCGAACCCCAGTCCTGCCAAAAAAAAAAAAAAGGGAATATCTTTTAGTGCTTAAAGGTCAGGTTTTGTCTTATTATTATTATTATTTTTTTTCCCTCCTCTTTGACAAACATGCTGACTTGGGAAAAGCAGGAAATGGACAGTGAGAGGACAAAAGGACAATGACAGCAATGTTATGTTTCCTGTTTTGTATTTAAGAGAACTTAAAGCAGTTACCTCTGCTTTGCAACTGAAGAGAAGAGGAGAGAGAGGATAGAGAGGAAAGGAGAGAAGAAGTGAGTGTGTGACCACTGTGTAATACAAAGGTTAGGTGCTTCAGTCTGCCTGGTCTGACTCTTGCTCCTCTAGGTAGGGTGATGTGAAGTCTTGTTTGGATTTACTCAGGTCCGTGTCAGGACAGGTCATTGTGGTGATGTGTCAAAATAGTATTTTTATCTCTGCAGTTGACAATGAAAGCAGTAAGGTGGTCACCCTTCTTCAGTATAATGCAGTGCTTTCTTTAAAACATCTCAATGGCAAGATGAATATGGTTTGTTCAAATAGTGACTTTTGCTTTAAGCACAGTTGGTTTTAGGATACAGGAGATTTGCTTGCTTTCTGAGGTAACTTGGTAGATTATAATCTGGTTGCCATAGAAACTCAGTAGCAAAAAAAAGTTCAGGAACGAAACATTTGAAGGGACATATTTTAGTAGACTGCTTCAAAGCTCATTACCTATCATCCTCCTGAGGAGAAGGATGTAGGAGTTGGAATGTCCCCAGCTCGATGCCTCTGGGCAATGCTTTGAATGGTGACCTGGTGACAGTAACTGAAGGAACTGTTAGAGACCCTTGTCCTGCAATATGGTATGAGGATAATGTGGCAATCTGGAGACCCCAGTTCAACAATCTTTTTTTCTTGCCTGGGACTTTCCATAGTGCTGGCGAATGGTATTTTCAACACCAGAATTCAGGGCATGCTATCTGACAATTAAGAATGTGGTAGAAGAGAGGATATGAATTTATTTATTATTATTATTATTATTATTATTATTATTATTATTATTATTATTATTTTGGTCTTTTTTGAGACAGGGTCTCATTGTGCAGTTCTGGCTGGCCTTGAGCTCACTTTTGTAGCCCAGGCTGGTCTCGAACTCACACTGATCCTCCTGCCTCAGCCTCCCGAGTGCTGGGATTACAGGAGTGCGCCACCACACCTGACCCTGAATTTATGAATGTCAAAGAAAATCTGGAACATAGAGTCTTGATGGCCATTGACCCCCCCCCCCCACCAGCTAATTAAATTCACAGGCATGTATTATCAATTTATCCCTAGAAGTTTAGGTGCAAAGCAGATGGTTTTGGCTATATTACAGTGATGCTAGAGTTTGACTAATGATTTGTAGAAGGACAAGTATGCTCTTTATTTCTATAAAAATAAAGCTAACTCCGATGATTTTCAGGTTAAAGGAATAGCTCTAAAAGTTCAGTTTCAAGAAAGCAATTGAAATGTTTTATCAGTTATCAAGATCTGAAGGGATTTCCTTTCAAGTTTTTAAAATGGCACAGTGTGTTTGCATTGGTGAGAATTTGAACACTGAAGGATTATTGACATAGTTACTATATAGGAAAAATAAATTGCCTTGAAATAACTTATTCAAAATAAGTAGGAAGCACTGGTGATGAAGCTTGGACTTTTCCAGTTAATTTATTTCCTAATTTTAAAGATTGCACTATCTTGGCAGTGTCTCCTATGACAAATTATTACTACATGGATGTTAAAGTTTAATTTTAAAGACAAAATTACTTGAATATTAATACTTTTACAAAACTATAGATTATAGCAGTTGACTTTCAAGGTACATTTTATGAAAGCTTCACGTCTAAGTTAAAATAATGGCGTTTTTCCTAAGCTTTATGACTTTCATTCAGTAAAAATAACGCTAATTCAGTGCCAGGTATGGGGCTAGACAGATTGTATCTGTGTGTTATCTAATTAAAGAAGGGAAGGCAGGGACTAAAGTAATCACTCAGTTAATTAATTACAATTGTAAATTTTAGGAAGCAGTGGTAAAGTGGAGGTTTTTATTTTTACTTTAGATCATCTAACAGGGATTTCAGCTGTCTTGGGAGTAAAGTGCTGCTTCTTAAACTGAGAAGGATAAGCAAACCTTGGCTGGTCAGGGAGGGAGTAAAGTTGGTGGGAGGGACTGGTATGCGTAGCATAGCCCAGGCCAGGCAGCAATAAGGCTTATTCCAAGAGTTTGTAAACCAACACTGAAGTTCTGTCAGTTTCTGAAATGTATATTAATTATTTGAATAGGGTTAACCTTTATCTTACTCTTCTCTTGTTGCTGACACAAATACCCGACACCCAAAATAAAGGAAGGAAAAGTTTATTTAGCTCACAGTTACTGGAGGTTTCAGTCCATACTTGGCTGTCTCCAAGGCTGAGTGGAACAGGGCAGAGAGCATGCAGTTCATGGTGGAACAGCAACAATTGCAAGAGAGGCAACTGACCAAACAGGGCAGCAGAGAGCAACGACAACAGTCTGTCTCTCTGTCTCTCTTTATATTACATTCAGGCTTTCTGCCTCAGCCTATCCGCCTTAGGCCACACTCATAATCCCAGAAGTACTCAGACCCATAATCCCATCAGTACTAAAAGATGTAACAGTGGATCATAAGTCAAATCTCAAACTCTAGAAGTCCCTGCCCCATGATTGCATATGGCTTTGGGAGGACAATTAGACATAAACCATAACATTTTGTCCCTGGACCCCCAAAGTCTTATGCATAGCCCTTTGTGCAAAAGACATTTTAGTCCATCTGAAAGAGTTGCCAAAGTCCCAACAATTTCAGCATTGCTGAAAAGTCCAAGTCTCAAGATTCCTCCAAGATCCAAGACAAACTCTCAACTGTGAGCCCCTGTACAATAGAATAGTTAAACATACTCAGCACTCAAAGGCATAAGATAAACATTACCATTCCAAAAGTTGCAAACAACAGGGTAATGTAAAACACTGGGACCAACACAAGTCCAAAATCCAGCAGGGCAAACATTAAATCCCATAGTTCCAACTGGAACAGTCGAAGTGGTCTTCACTGAGATGTGAGCTCTAAAGGCCTTACACAGCTTTGCCCCTACAGTACTCTTGGTGGTAGTTTCCATGGCTTCTCTCTTAGTCCAGATTTGCTCGCTCTTTGCAGTTTCCCTTAAACGATCCACATTTGTGGCTTTTCCAAACTTCTGGGGTTTCTACTGAATAGGCTTCTTACTCTCTGCCTCACATACTGCCCTCTCAGGAGCACACTGCCTGGACTCCCAGGCCTTTTTCTGAAATTGAGGTGGAAGCCTTCTTAACCTAACAACTCTTGCATTCTGAATGCACCTAAAACCAGTGCTATGTGGATGATGCCAAGGCCTGCTGTCAGTTGGAGCAGTAGCTAGGTTTCTTTCTCTCTTAGTTATAGGGGTGGAGTGCCTGGATTGATTAATACTCTGATCTTGATTCCGAGGAACAAATTCTCCATGCTGGTGCCATTTTGGAACCTTATTTGGCCGCTGCTACCATTCTGATACTTGGGTCTCTGTGGCTTTCTTCTCAAGGCAAAGCTTCTCACCTTTGCAATTCTGGAGCTGCAAAGGGAGGAGAGCTACCACCTCTTGTAATGACTTTAGGCCATCCTTTTGATTCTCTGGTTTCTTCCCAGCAATGGAGATCCTTTCAGCTCCATCTTTGTAGTCCATAGCTCTCTTGGTGCTTCCTTCCTGGCCAAACTCATAATATTTTAAATCATCCTGCTTGGCTCTTTGCTCTAGATTTACAGTATAAATCTAGGTAAAAGCCGCCAACAACAACCATGCCATTGTCCCAGTAGTTTGCTGCTTTGAAATATCTCTTGAAAAATTAATCAGTCTGCCATGTTTAATCTCAGTCTTAGGCAAATTCTCTGGGCACAAGCAAAATTCTGATAGACTTTCAGCCAAGCCATAGCACAAATCATCTGGAGTCCAACAACCAATGCTGTCCTCAGCAGAAACATCCTCAGCCTGGTCTTTTCAGGCAGACCTTCTGTCAGTCTTCTGGTCTAAACTCTGACCAGAATCTCCCCTACAGAACAGCCGAAGCTTTTCCAGCTCTTCGCCAGTAAAGGATATCTCCAAACCTTTCCTATCTCTTCCAGTAAGCCATTCTCAAAAACTTGTAGTACACATGGTCTGGTTAGTCACATCAACAACTCCACTTCTTTGGTGCCAAATTCTTAGTTACTCTTCTCTTGTTGCTGGGACAAATACCCGATACCCAAAATGAAGGAAGGAAAGGTTTACTTAGCTCACAGTTACTGGAGGTTTCAGTCCATACTTGGCTGACTTCAAGACTGAGTGGAACAGGGCAGAGAGCATCCAGCTCATGGTGGAACAGCAACAGTCGCAACAGAAGCAACTGACCGAACAGGGCAGTAGAGAGCAATAGCAAGAGTCTGTCTCTCTATCTCTCTTTATATTATATTCAGACTGTCTGCCTCACTCTATCTGCCTTAGGCTGCACTCATAATCGCATCAGTGGATCATGAGTCAATCTCAAACTCTTGAAGTCCCTGTCACATGATTGTATGAGACTTTGGGGGGACAACTAGACATAAACCATAGTAACTTTGGACCTGATAATTTTTAAGTATAGTGTTTAGGTTGGGATCATGCCTTTTAATTTGTGTATAGATATAATTTAGGTATAAATTAGTGATTCCCCTCTTTTATTAGAACAGAGACTTATTAAAATAAAGAATATATTTTGCTAATGCCACTCATTGTCTAGTCTTGGAAGTTATTTTCTAATATTAAATGTTGATGTTCACTGATTAAAACAGTCTTGGTATTAGATTTAAATATTCAAAATTTTTTGGGCTAATTAGTAATAACTATTTTACTTCATGTTTTACACTTAGATGCTTTAGCAAACTTTGTATAATTTTTCTTTTCCAGCTTAATTTTTGTTTTCTTCAGAGTTATCTACATTCATGAGAGGGAAAAAAGGAAATTGTGCTTCTTAAAAGATTTCTTAAACTTAACACAAGAAAATGCACTTGCCTAAATGAAAATACATGTCTCTTTATCTTCCCAAATTTTAAACAGGTTAATGATTTATACCTATGTTTTATGATTTTGTATAGTGTTCTCTGCCACCTACTTCTTGACTAGTGCATAAATTTAGATAATTGAACTTGACGAAAATTCCTAGATGTTTTTATGTTAAATTGAAATTAACATGTTGTTTTGGCAGGTTATTCTTGTTCAAGTCAATCCAGGTGAGACTTTTACTATAAGAGCAGAAGATGGAACACTTCAGTGCATTCAAGGTAAGAAAGTTTTTTGTAGACATTCTAATCAAAGGATTTATTCTTTATTTTTGTAAAGATGTGAGATTTTTTTTCCCTCTGTCTCCATGTGATTTTAGAAGTAAAATATATTCTGCTCCCTTCCTTGATCACATATATATTGCTGTCTAAATGATGCTTTTTGTAGTAAAATCTAATTTGAGTACTCCAAAATTTAGTGGTTTAAAACAAAATTGATTATTTCAGTTTTTGCAGATCAGGGAATAGGCATGATTTAGCCTAGTCTTAGAGCTTTGGACTTCCTAAAAAGCGGAAGTGCAGGTGTGGGTCCGGACCACTGTTGTCTAAAGGCCTGACTCCATGGGGGCATCCTCAGGTTGTTTTTGGCCACATGTAGTTTTCAAGGGGTTATTTTTAGATTTCCTTCAGTTCCTTGTTAAACCTGTGGCATGGCAACTGGCTTCACCACAGAGGAAGTATCCAGAAGTCAAGAGAGAGTCAGTAGGTTCAGCCCACAGTCAAGGAAGGCAGTCAGAAGAGTCTGAATCTAAGAGGCCATTCATTGGGTGCTGTGTTAGAAAGCTGTCCATTGGAGCCTGACCTTGAGTCCCCAGTGATTTATGTTCTTTCTACATCTGACATGCCCCTTCCAATATCTCCCAAGGTCCAGAGCATCACCTGAGTCCCAGATGTTGTCATTTAACTTAGCTCCAGGCATAGTGGAAGCTTCTACAGCACCTCAGGAGGGGGGGAGGGGATTTATTAATTTCTAGTTTGTACACTACTAATAACTTCACAGTTTATTTTGGTAAGAAATGGCTTAGGTTTAATCACATGGGAGTTCTATGTAGGAAATTTGATTTAGCTCTGTTACAGGTCAAGAAAAAGTGCTGTACTGGAAGGTATGGTTTGTGATGGCTCTTTTTGGCAGTGAATACTGATTGGGATCATGAGACAAAGGTTGAATTAGCATGTAGCTGAGAGATCTGTGTGTTGTTTTAGCTTAGTGATAGGAATTAGATCAGAAGATTTATTTATAATACTTAGACTTGCTTACTAACACCCATGTAAATGAGAGAAAATATCTTAGCAGTTCTAGTTTCTTTTAGTGAGCTGCATAGAAACAGGTTTTCTCTTGCATTAGTTTAAGTGCATTCTTTTTTTCTTTTCTTTTCTTTTTTTTTTTTTTGTATTTAGGATAGGGTCTACAGTCTCACTGTGTAGATCAGACTTGTAGTGATTCTCCTGTTCCCAACCTCCCAAGTGCTGGAATTACAGGTTCGCACTACCATACCCAGTCTCAATCGCTATCTCAGCATGCCCCGTAGGCGGGCTTGGTAGTTCACACTGGGAATCAAGCCCTGGCCTCTACGCTCTGCCTACGCAGGTGCTTTAGTCTGCTGAGCTATCAGGCTGGCCCTTTAAGTGCATTTTTGAGGATTTAAGTTTAGTGAGTTTTAATTGGTATTAATGTGAAATAATTTGATCATCTTTTTTGTATTTTAGAGAAGGGTCTGTAAGGTGTTCAGGGTCTCACTATTAGATCAGATTCATAGTAATCCGTCTGTTTACAGCTTCCCAAGAGGTGGGATTAGAGTCTCTAGTGCCATTTCAGTGCACCCTGGGGACTGGGCCAGCTGACTTTTTTTTGTGTGTCTATGTGATAATGGGGATTGAACTCAGGACCTTACACTTGTCAGGCAGGTTCTTATTCTACTGAGCTAGCTCCCAAGCCCCTAATCATTTTATTAATTCGTTTCACTGGCTCGTTTTCACTGACCACTGTGCCCTTGAAGTTGGTCTTTACCATTTTAAACCAGTTAAAAACATAACTTAGTTTTTGCTGAGGAAAAAATATGATGAAACATCAGGGCAAGGAAGAGTAGAATAAAATATTTTGACCACTCTCCAGAATGAATATGATCGTTATGCACCACAGTGAAATACACAAAATGGTATACTGCATATGCTGATCTACATAAACATTTTTAATATATGAGACATAGAATTTTCTTTCTACTTATCGCATTATAGTAAGTGGGTATTGCCAATTAAAACTTGAGCATTTACTTTGTATCTTTTTTTTGAAAATCACACTACAAAAACTAGATGAAAAATTACATGTGCAGAGTAAAGCTGAGGTTTCCTGTTCCGTAAGGAAGCATTTGGATCTCTAACAATTACAGTTTTGGAGTCTTGTGACTTGTTGGGTACACAAGTACTCTTTACAACTAAGTGTGTACAATAGAATCTATAAAAATAAATTGGTGTAATATCCACCTGAACTCACTATTTGGCAAACTCTTCATGGTTCCCTTCCCTGTTTTAACAGCAATTAAACTCAAGTGCTGTGCTGCCTTAGCACTTTTGTAGTTCACTTTTTTTTTTTTTTTTTTTTTTTTGTAGTTCACTCTTAATGAGTAACTTTTTAAATGGAGTTATCCTCTCCCTAGCTTTTAGGTTTTGAGTCTGAGTCAGTAGCTGGTGCACTTCGCAGGAAATGTCCAAGTATATGACTTTATTCCTAATGGAAGCTTTGTTTTTATTTATGTTGATACTTGGAGATGAGTGACACTAACACATCTCCAGTGATTTCAGAAATGATTTTAAATAAAACTGAATTGTGAGTCCCATTTACCTTTGGTGCCCCTGCCCCCTTACTGTTTGTTCACTTGTGAAGATCCCAACACTAGAGTTGGTGGTACCTGGTCCAGTGAAGTGAAATACATAGGATAGGATGACAACAAATTAAGACCCAAGAGCTGTGCTAGGGCTCGGGAGGCACTAGGGCAATAGTATGAATTTCATAAACTGGAAAGAAAGGGGTCAGGCAAACTAAAATCCAGATCTAGGCCCCTTGTCTGCCTCTCCATCACTAACAAGCAGTCCCTAAGACAAAACAAAAAAGCCTCCATTTGCATTCTGACATGAGCTAGTGAGTGTTTCACACCAGCTAGGTAGGGCACACAATGTACAATGTGGGCATAGGCAATATATGTGTACATTTCAGCACACACTATTATGTCATCCTAACTCTTGCTGTGGTTTAATTTCTGTCATTGCATTCATTCTACTCTTAGGCTGTGCTGTGCATTCTCTCATTTAGTGAGCATGATAGGGACTGTTAAGGAGACTGAGGTCTGTGGAGATTGATTCACACTCTAAAATCACATAGTCAGAAAGAAGTATGCAGAGCTCTTTTTGTCCTTGGGATGTCTTTATATAGAGCTTAAGTTCTCTATTGCGTTGCTCTGTGGCTTTTCCTAAAGAAGGGTTCCATTTTTCCTCAGGCATGTGACAAGAACGAGGTGAGTTTCTGTTCATGAGCACTGTGATAGTGGGCAAGAGGCTGGGATGAGACAGATATGGTTTACACAACAAAAGTGAATGGTGGAGACTGGTCTTGGCAGTAAGACAGGTGCCTTGTTGAAAACTAAGATGTCAGTAACTAACTTAGGGTTGGACTAGCAGACTGTATGATGCCGAGAGAATTGTTTTAGAATTCATTACTTCTGAGCCGGCAAGATGGTTCAACGGTCTAAAGCGCCTGCTTAGGAAAGCTTAGGCAACTGCAGGAACTGTGGTTCAATCACTGGTACCACATACTGCGCCACCCCCACCCCCAGGGCAGACCGAGCCTGCCATAATATTTAAAAACAAAACAAAACAACAAAAAAGAACTCATTACTGCTGCCATGTTAAGATTGGCCTCAGATTGGGTTGGGTTCAATTTCCAAGTAGGACTGCCAGCTACAGCCTCTGGCAGGGGACTGGTATTGGGAGAGGGCTGGTACAGTGGGGCTTTCTGATTGCGTTCAGAGAACCTATTGGGAAAGAAAAAGAAATTGAGGTATCTAGTAGTGTAAACTTCTGAGAGAAGCATTTCCATTTTAGAAGGAATTAAAGATAATAAAGCTTGTGAAGAGATTTTGTTTTATTTTAATTGAGGCAAAAGGTTTTTGTTGGCGGTGGCCTTCCTGGAAATTTTCAAATCATACCCATAGCTCATTCCCATGGTTGAAACTGTTAGCCCAATAACTTTGCTGCTAGGTTTCCTGGAGGCAGGGAGCCTAGTTAGAGAGAGTGGCATTGGTTTCAGGGCTTTGCAGTGACACCACATAAGGCTTACGCCTTTGCTTGCCATGTGTTTTGTTGGCCTAATAGTTTTCTGAAAGACACTAGGACATCACTAGAAAGACCCCCTAGAACTCACTGTAGTATTGTTAAAAGTCAGCTTGGAAGTGGAAAACATTAATATTGAAGAATATAGTTATGCTGGGAGAAAATAGGGTTTCATTTTCATGGGTATGTCCTTGGTGATAATGAAAAACACAGGAAACATACAGTATGCTGTGACAGCAGATCATTTCTAATGGAATATTTCTCAATATTTTCCAAGAAACATGAATCATAGGTCTTGAAGGGGCAGCAAAGGGCACAGCTCATTTTCACTGGGGGCTGGACTTACACCTATTGCATCCGAGACAAAAGATTATTCATTTCTTGGCCAGATGAAATTGGATAAAGAGCTAATTGTTAAAAAGAAGCATTCTCGTAATCAATTTGAATCCTTGCTTTTGCTTAAAGTCAGGGATTAATAGAGGGCAGCTGTGGGTCTCATTCTTTCATGTCCATGTCTGGGCTGAGGTGCTGGCAGTAGAGCCTTCCTTCCTGTCCACACATGCGATCTGTTTTATCTGGGCTGTTTAACTGCTCCCTGTAGAGTCCCAGCCAACACAAATACCCTACTTCCTGGAAGGCCCTCAGTCTGTCTCTTCCAAGAGCCCTCCTGGACTGCTGTAGTCCATCCTGACTTTTTGGAATTTGGAAGAGCAGGTGGATGCAACACTGTGCTGTCTAGACACATGGAAACTTTAGCCCTTGAATCAGACTCTGAAGTCACTCTGACTGGAAACAGTACATCCTCTGCTTTGCTCCCCAGGGGTACACACAGATCATCGCCGACTGGGCTCCCCACTCTCCTTGGTATTACATTAGGCATGATGAATTTTCTTCTAAATTTTACCATTCTGTGGGAGCTAAAAATGTTCGGTGGTCTCTAAATTTTTTAGAACTTTAAAATCAGATTGTTAATTGAAGCTTATTAATTTGTTTTATGGGAAAAAAAATCCTCAAGAACTTCTATAAGGACCTTATAAATTTTGAGTCTGCAGAAAATAAGTGAACATCATGGTGGCATAAGAAAATTAAAAAAAAATGATTTGATGCCTAAAAACCATAGTTAACATAATAAGTAATTGTAAAATCTAAAGACAGTTAATTGTTAATCATTTTTCTCCAGAATATTGTAGCTGTTGTTTACAACTGTGATTTACTCTGCTAAGTTATATTGTGGTTGACTAAATGTTAGCAGAGTGTATGGCTGGGACACTTTTAAGAGAGTCTACTCTGAGAGCTTGAGTACTGAAGCAGTTGGAATGTGCACAACTCTTTCCTACTCTCTCTCTTGTTTTCCTTAAGCCCTCTTCAACTCTGTCTTGTTTTCCCCCTGCTCCCAGTGAAGTGTGGGAATTTTGTCATTGATGAACACCACGCTGTCCTCAGTGGCTTGGTGAATTACACCATTGAGAATTGTGCCATGTTCCTCAATTTCCTTTTCTCTTCCCTTCTGAACCCTATCCCCACTACCCAATGAATGATTCAGCATCCAGGATGTCGCAGGAGCCTTCTGGTACTTTTTTCTTTTTTATGTGCCAATTAAGACTTGTTTGAGGGGTTGGGGGGATAGCTCAGTAGAATAAGTGCTTGTCTAGCAAACACAAGGACCTGAGTTCAATCCCTAGTCCTTCCAAAAAAAAAAAAGACTTGATTCCTTTTAAGAATTATGTGACATGTTCTAGGGAACTCAGGTTGTCTCTTGCTTTGTTTATTTGAAATGTCATGACTAGTACCATAGTTTGTTTGAATTTATAAGCTTAGGTAGACATTTCAAAAGTAAAGCCTATATGCTTTAATCCTTTAATGCATATAAAAGAGAAGTCTGTGTTTTGCTACCCTAAAACGCAGGACCTGTTTCAAATAAAGTCTGTCTTTAAAGGTTGAAAGTTACATCTTTGTCCTGGCTTAAATACAACTAATTTTGATAAAAACAATTTAAAACTGAAATTATGGTTTATATTCATTAAATACATTGGTATCTTTCATTATGTTGGCTACAGAATTATTATTGGACTATATTTAATTTTTGTATGTTTTACCAGAAACACTTCTATTATATAAGGTTAAGATTTGGGGAACCTATTTTTCTAAACAAGAAACAGCTTTGAAAAATCTACTTATTTTTCACTTAGGGACTTTGTGTGAGATTGCTAATAAGCTAAAGTGTTTTTGCTAACATCTAGACCCCTCTTAAAAGTCTTTTAGAATTGAAAATAAGGTGTGGTCTCCCCCCCCCCCCCCCCAGCTTCTATGTTGAGCTCATCTTTCTGATAGATTGAAAGGTATATTTGACAAGAGTTAATTCATGGTTCTTTAGGAAGGCATTAAGACAAGAGTCTGCATTTTTAGGAAAATCTGAATTACTCCACCAACTTTCAAGTCTGTCTTATAACATACATTTATTTATTTATTTATGTATGTATGTCTTTTTGAGACAAAGTCTTGCTATGCAGTTCAGGCTGGCCTTTAGCTCACTTCGGTAGCCCAGGCTAGTCTTGAACTCGCACCAGTCCTCCTGCCTCAGCCTCCCAAGTACTGGGATTACAGGCGTGCGCCACCACGCCCAGCTTTGCCTTGTAACTTTTAAATACCATCTTCAAGTGAAATCTTCAAAGTTTTCATTTCCCATGCTAGCGTTATTTTCTCAGGAAATATTAGAGAAAAATGGCTTTCTGCTTTTGAGCACATTTGATCTTTGAAATGTCTGAGAAATTTGTATATTTAGCTTTTTCTCCAGACAGGGACTGATGCCTAGCTCTAGGTTATGACATAGGCATTCTGTGTGCTAAACTGATAGACCCCTTTACAGACAAAAGCTTTTGCTGCTTATCTGTAAGTTTACCAGCAGGGTGTTCCCTGCCAGAGTTGATGATGGAATGCTTTATGAAAGGGGAGAAGGCAAAGTCTCCAGTCTTACAGACCACGGTATTTATGTAGAGGCTGTCAGGGGACTGAGTTTTATCAGTGTGTAAGATTTTGCTTCCTCGGGAGCTGTTTGTTGAGTGCCTCCCACGAGAAGTACCTACTGATCTCTGCCTCTCCTTTTTCTCTTTCCAGTTATCATGATTGATGCCATTTATTCTTTCAGTTGCATGGTAATGGAATTTTAAGCCATTGGACAAAAACTTCACCCAGCTTTGATTGGCCTTTTTTCTTCAATAAAGTTCTAGTGACTTGCTTCATTAATCTAAATAGTAATTGGTGTTGAAATTTTAAAGTAGTCTATACTATAAACTCTTGGAACTTTGCTAATTATTAACTTGTTAACTTTATTTTTCTCTTAAAGTGGGCATGAATTTAATAGCATTGTTAAATTATCTGTTGTGTATTACCACCACTACACCATATACTAATGTAAACAGCTTTGCTAACCCCCCCCCCCCCAAAAGAGATTACATGGATAATTATGGGCAATGACTTACTGTCCTGTTTGTGGAAATCACTTGAAGTTCTAGCCTCTGCTTTGTGGCTTATTTATAATGGATTTGCTTGCATGGGATTGCTAATGATGGCACCAGTTCAAACACTTCAGATTGAAGTTTATGAGAATGTGGATACCATTTCAGATATAGGATTGTAACTAAAACAATAAGCCCACTGTTCCGTGCATTTACAGCAGTAGTTGAAGCCTCAGTTGTTCCTTTTCTTCTGAGTGATAGCTGTTAACTGTCACACCATGCCTGAGCAGCTGTATTCACACAGGCTTATAGACCCTCCCATTGTACCCCAGCAAGCATTTCCTCTGAGTCAGGCTTCCCTCTTACAGGCCTACCCTTTCCATTTCCATTTCCATTAAGTTCTGTACTTTTCACCTTTATTTAGTAGCCCTGCTCTTAGTAGTGGTAAGGGATTACATAAAACATATTTATGTGACCGCTACAGGTCTTCGAGTGAGAGTACTTAGCTTTGAAATTCCTGCATGTTACTTGTATGTTATAAAATTGTATATTGTAAAATTAGTTCCTTTTGCACACCTCAGTCCCCTATTCTCTAGAACTGCCATATGTGTCCTGAGGATTGCTGAGGGCTAAATAAGACACTGAATAGGAATAACTTCAAGGTTATGGCATGGGTGCAGAAAATAAGAACAATTGCTAAGCTCCAGATCTTCATTACTGGCAGAAATGGAACTACTATTCATGTTAATTATCACCTAAAAGCATTTCAGGAAACCCACATAAACTTGAGCTATTAGAATTTTTTGAGGTGTCTATACCATTCAGTTAAAAATTATGCACTGTAATGTATTTTCTCTACCTTTTTGCCTTTTAGGCCTATTAATCAGTGATTAAAATGTCTTCTCTGAAGGTACCACTGTTTGGAGTTGTTTAAATGTCATAGACCTTTTGTTTTTTTTTTATTTTTATTATTTATTTATTTATTTATTTATTTATTTATTCTTGTTCCAGAACTTTTGTTTATTTATTTATTTTTATGGCCGGCTCAGCCTGCCCTGAGGGCAGGGCTGGTGCAGCATGTGGTGCCGGGGATCAAACTGTGGTCCCTGCAGCCACCTAAGCTTTGCTAAGCAGGTGCGTTAGACCACTGAGCCATCCTGCTGGGCCCCTGCCATAGACCTTTTGGATATCAGGAAATTTAGAATAGTAGACATTGTCACATTACCTCAGTTGTCTGCCACATTTTATTTTATACCTTTTTAGTTTTAGTTTTATTTATAGTAGTATAGCTTTTTGCTTTAGTTTTAGTCTTTTAATTCTTTGCTTCACTCTTTTTCTTACACCCTAAAATAGAAGAGTTTATGTTAAAGGTGTCTTTAAGTCTAGATTGAGTCATTCAAGGGTGAAGGTCAAATTTTAATCATCTTTTTATTTCAATCCCTATACGATACATCTAGGCATTTAAAATAAGGGAAGGTCATATTGTTATATACTTGACTTAGTCTGTTCAAAATGCCTTATGAATACCAGATTCATTTTCTACCATTTAAGGGGTTGTGAGAAGTCAGAGATCAGTACCCTGGCCTTTCACTGTCTGATGCAGACATGCTTTCTGGTGTATAGATTCTTTGTTGTTATATCCTTACAGAGTTGGAAGGGCTGTTGATCTTTTTTGGGGCTCTTTAAAGAACATTAATCTAGTTCTGAGGCCTCCACTTTCATGATCTCCCCCTCCCCCTGCCTCACTTCCCAGTATCACTTTGGGGGTTTCAATCTAAGAGTTTTGGGACACACAAATACTCAGACCATAACAATGCTGGTTAAGATTCATATGAAATTAATGGAAAAGTTCCTTAATTTACAGAGGCTCTCCACCCTTTCATTGTTGTTGTGTGTTGTTAATTAAATGGGTTATTTTTCTTGTAGTTTCCCAAATTAAGATAATGAAAGCAGATGAGTATCTTTCCATAAACAGTAATTCTGAAAAAATCTAACATGGGTGAGCTTTTTCCTGTAAAACACATGGAAAAATTATTGTATTCATTTTTATGGTAACTTTTGTACTGGTAGGCTGGGACTATCGTGGAACATATTTTTAAGATCATCTATTAAAGTATATACCTTTTTTAAAAAAAAATCCAGACTTTCTTTGTATGCAGAGCAAATATTTAAATTACTCATTTTTATTTTTATTTATTTATTTTTTTGTCTTTTTGAGACAGGGTCTCGCTGTGCAGTTCAGGCTGGCCTTGAGCTCACTTTTGTAACCCAGGCTGGTCTTGAACTTGCACCGATCCTCCTTTCTCAGCCTTCCGAGTGCTGGGATTACAAGCATGTGCCAACATGCCCGGTTAACTTTTAAATTTTTTGCAGTTACAATTTATAGCATGTATCTGTAATGAGAAGTCCCAGTTAGTTCTGTGTCATATCAATGAATCAAGTATTGTTTAGGATTTTAAATGACTATGTTACTGAATAAAAGTTACTGACTATGTTTACTGAATAAAAGGTGTGATAGCCTTTCTGTTTCTATCAACAGCGTGATTGAACTTGGCATGGAGGACCAAGTGGCCAGATGAAAGGGTGGGCCATGGTGGGTGTGTATGTGGAAGTGGAAACATCTTTAAATACAATGAGGGGATATTCACAATTTGTTAACTAGAGAGAGCTCCTTGCAGAGAGCAAGGACTGTCTTCTTGGGGAGCTGGATGAACTGTAGAGTATTTTCTCAAGACGGTGGAAAATGGTATTTTAGAAAAGATTCACCTGTAATGCAAGCAGGAGTTACTATGTTCTTTTTCCTGTTCCTTAACATATATGATCCTTCTCTGAACACGCCTTAGCTTGACTTGCAAGGTATTTTATATACTTTTTTTTTTTTTTTTTTTTTTTTTTTTTTTTTTTTTTTTTTTTTTTTTTTTTTTTTTTTTTTTTTTTTTTTTTTTTTGTCTTTTTGAGACAGGGTCTCGCTATGCAGTTGAGGTTGGCCTTGAGGTCGCTTTTGTAGCCCAGGCTGGTCTCGAACTCGCACCGATCCTCCTGCCTCAGCCTCCCGAGTGCTGGGATTACAGGCGTGCGCCACCACGCCCGGCAAGGTATTTTATATACTATGTGTGAGGACAGTTGAGTAAATAGGGTCTGTGTTGTAATTCTTCCCAAATCTATCTAAATAGAAATGAAATTAGCCATGGAATTAGTCTCTCTTGCTTGGGATAGCTGAATATGCCCTATGCTTCTTGTGTGATCACCTATCAAACTCTGCTGATTACAGTTCGTACTGTATATACACACTTACTTCATTAAATTTCACTTGTTCCTACAGTGAACTACCAAGTCTCTGACAATTGGCCAGCATTGCATTTTTGAATATTATTTTAGTATGTCACATGGTTTCCAACAGTGTCAATTTTCTATGCTTGATTCACTATGGTACAGGTTGCACAAAATATTTGACATAGGTAGAACTTGACTCATATTTTACTGAGAATAATCTTTGCACACTTATACTTCAGTGTTTTGAGTATAAGCATGCAATAGTAAAAGATGTTAACAAAATGTGGCAAAAGTATGACATTATTATGCCATACATTACCAATCGAGCGCTCAGATTAATTTGGTTAATCTTAAAGATTACCATATTTCATGGGATAAGTGCTCACCTTTAGAGTGTATATTGCTTGTATTGTATGCTTACAGAAGAAAAATGTAACATTTCATAATTTTTAAACTGGTTCTGTTAACATGGTAGTAACTTTTCATATCAGAATTACCTAGAAGAAAAAGATGTTTAAAGTTGATATCCCAGATAACTGTACATGTTATCATATGGTCTAAGTGCAAGGGAGTTCTCAGAGCTTAAGGGAGGCCTAGACATGAGTCATTTTAAATCCCAGGTTGTACTAATTATTACACAGCAGAAGTTGAGAATTTCTGGTTAACTCAACCCTCTGATTAATCTGACCCAGGCAGAGCTCTCTAGTGCCCTGCTCCCTCAAGCCCATTGTACTGTGTGTGCTGCGTGCCTGTCTGTCCATCTGCTTTGTCTTCTTCAGAAAGTTTAGGAGGTTGGAAAGGGCGTAAGGATCTTTACTCTTGTACATATGTTTCTGGAATATCCATATGGTGACTTTCTTTATTGAGCCTATTAAAATTACTCTTTAGCTTTTGCTGTAAGCTTCTGTAAATTAATAAGCAAGAGTCATCAAAGAGACAGTCGGGGTTAGTAAGCTTTCAGCACAGTACAGATTTATTGTACTCTGATTTATGTGTAAATATAGCACTTACTTAAAATTAATTGGGAGTTGACTGCAATAGGTAAGATTGAGTAGCACGGGTGGGAATAAAGATGTGAGATGAAAAAAAATGCTGTTTTATAGTGCGCTTTTTAGAAGCTGATAAACTGCTTTGTTTCCATGTCTTTTGGAAAGACTGGGCTGGGGCTCATGTCTTGTTCTCTTGGTAGATCAGGCCTAGGTCACTTGAACAGTGTAATTGCCCAGAAAATACTTAGGAGCTTGCTTGGGGTGGTTCCACAGTATGTGTGGCTGCCATTGTGTCCAACCCAGTTGGTAGCACTTTGGCCCTCAAGCTTTAGCATGGGTCACTGTCACCTGGGGGTCTTGTTCACAGTTGCTGGTTGTACCCCCAGCGTTTCTGAGTGTGGGGCCTGAGAGCTTACTTAAGAAGTTCCCAGGTGATATTGATGGTTTTGGTTCAGGAGTTTTGAGAACAACTGAGAGAACAGACGAAACAAAAGGAGAGTTTAAATCCAAAGTATAAGTAGAAAGTGAAAGGGGAAAATATATAATAGGAGGTAGGAATCAAATGGGAAGGGAAACAAGGGATGGGGGAACAAGGGAGAAGGAAGGGAAAAGGGATTGAAAAGAAAAAAAAGTTGAGGAAATGGAAATGGAGCTTTTTGTAAATGTGAAGGGGAGACCACAAGATGCCTCAGCTGTCTAAAGTGCCTGCTTAGGCAAGCTTAGGCAACTACAGGGACAGTGGTTTGATCCCTGGCACTACGTGCTGTGCCAACCCCACCACCCAGGGCAGGCTGAGCCGGCCATAATATATATTAAAGAAAAAGAAATGAAGGAGAAGAAAGGTTGCAGGGAGCAGAGGGGGAAAGGACAAAGTAAAAAGAATTAAGACATGTGTACACGTGCACATCTCCCATGGTTAGTGTGATCATTACCTGCTGCAGAGACATGCACAGTCCTAATAAGTAAAAAGCCTTATAAAGAAATGCTGCCACGAATATAAAAAAATGGAGATTTATAGAAGTCATGCTTATGTGTCAAAAAGCAAGACTCTTGAGATTAAACTTGATAGAATGGACTAATGGAAACAGTCCATGAAAATGCAAAAAAAAAAGAAAAAGAAAAATTAGCTTAAAATTCTTCATTCATTAGCTAAGTTAAAATGTTTTAACTTTTCTTTGTGTGAGAAATGTTTCTCCTCTCTTTATTTTCTTCCTAGTGATTGTACCAGGGAGTGTGTATTCAGAGAACTTATTTGTACAGTCTTTCAGTTTACACCTTATCCGGGTGCCATTTTATTAGGAATTAGTCTTCTCAGCCTGTTTCCACTTAATGAGAATAATAAGCATTGCTAGAGATGGCTTCCTGGTAACTTAAATGTAGTGAATAGTGTTTATGAAACATTTGGAGGTTTCATTTAGGAATCTTGTACAAATATAAGAAGTATTATTTTTGTGGTGCTGGGTTTGAACCCAGGGTCTTATTGCCAGTGAGGCACAACTATGCCCCTTAGCCACATCCCCAACTGAAAAGAGTATTCTAAAGAGCTAATATCATACATTACTATAATTCAAGTAAAAAAAAAAAAAAAAAAAATGCCTTCCTATTACCTGAATCATAGTAAGGGAAAAGTGAGAGAATAGAAACTAGGTAGACCAAAGTGAAAGCTGGCTTCATATTGTAAAGCATTAAAAAAAAAAAAAAAGGACATTTTTAAAGAGAAAGGAAGTGACTCAATTTAGAACAGGTAATGGGGGACACCCACTCGGGACCCTCCCTCCTGTCCCTGCCTTGGACAGGAGCTTTCTTTCCCCCAATAAGTATATTTTGCTTATAAAAGAAAAATAGACAAGCTAAGACTTTGCACAGGAATGATCTGCAGCTGAGGAACACCATGGCTGTCACTTGAGCAACAGGCAAAGCATTACAGTTGAGGTTAGGGAATGACACCATTGTTTTGTGAAAGGCAGGATTATACTTTTTTTTCCTCTCTCTCACTCTTTTGTGAACAGGGAAATCACAACAGAAAATTAGAACTTTGGTCCCATTTAAAAAACATATTTCAAGGTCAGATTGTTGATTCCTAGACTGATTATTAGTTATAACAGCCATGATACTGAATTTTCTCGTAGTCGCTGTTCTGTGAGTTGAATTCATTGATCGTTTTTCTCTCTTCATGCATCAGTCATGCTGGTACCAGCAATTAACATTCTTTAGAAGTGAATAGAATGCCAGGCTGCAGCTCAGATGTAGCTAAGAACAACAGGTGCATTCTACCTGTTTCTTGGCTGTGCTCACAGTCATCAGGAGGCAAGTAATTAACCACAGAACAAACTTCGAAGAAAACGAAATTCTTTAGAATTTGAGCCAGAGTGCTGAAAAGTAGCCCTGGATAATGTATTTAGGAGGTACAGGAAATGGCTCAACAGGAAGGGTAAAGTAGCTTTTCTAACCTGGCCTCTTTAAGTTCATTCAAGCCTGTTCTTTTATTGATACTTAGCTTACTATATACCTTTAATAGACCTTCTTTTCTGGACTACCTTTAGTTTTTATGTGAGAGTTCATTGGACTTGAACGCAAAGTAAGAATTAGTTCATTATATTCGTTGACCGCCCCCCCCAAAAAAAAAAAAAAAAAGGAAAAAAAGAAAAACAAACATGACAGAACCTTCAGGTTCCTAGAAAAGCAGAAAAATTTCCTGATACAGGATTAACTTCCTTTACACTTGGTCTGGTTCTATTCTACAGAGACCCATGTTTTCTTACCTTAACAGAATTGAACCACATAATTTATAAAATTATGCTAACTTCCAAATTTCACTTTTCTCTCTCATTTTATTTCCTCTATAGTTTTCTTCCATTACATCTCTAGTTTTCATGAAAATACAGTATTAAAGGTTTATTTATATAGGTTCAAGTATGGGTAGTCTTTAAAGGCTTAATTATGTAGGACTTAAATTTTTTAAAAAGATTATTTATTTATTTGTTTGATATAAGGTCTTGCTAGCAGCTCAGATTCATAGTGATTCTCCTCCTCCTATTTCAGCCTCTCCAGTGCTGACATTATAGGCATGTGCCATTACGCCTGGTTTGGGGTCTGCCATGGCATGTAATACTGAAGATTGAACCTGGGTCCTTAAGTTTGCCAGGCAGGTGCTTAGACTGCTGAGGTGTTTTCCCAGCCCTAGGATATTTTTATTTGAAAGTGAACTTTTAAATTATTGTTTGAGTGTCCCAAATTTTCTGGTCAAGGAGATTATGGGACCTCAGAGGAAAGGGATGAATGAACTATAGTGCGTCTAAGGAGAGTCACCCAGAGAAAAACATTCTCCCAGGCTTTCACAGAAAGCAAACTGGCCAAGCAGTGGCCATGACTCATCCCGAAGGGTGACACTAACAGCAGTTCTACAAAGTACTATCTATGGTCCTGAGGGGATTTGAGCCTGGAAGATACAAAAAAATGAATTTTTTGTTATACAGGTCTTGCTTCGACTTGCCCTTGACCACCCAGCAAGAAAAAAAAAAATGCTTAATTACAATGCATGAAACGCAGAGCTCGATTGGTGAGATGAGCTTTAGGAGGCTTAGATTCAATAGCCTCCAACATTATAAGCTTCACTGGTGGCCCACTGCAATTGCAGAACATTTGACTGTGTGTGTATCTGCTTCCTCTTAGTCCAAAGAGAAGTATATTCTTTCCTTTTTTTTTTTTTTTTCTTTCTTTCTTTTTTCTATGCAACATCAATAGGGAGGTGGGTCATGCCCACACACTGTACTCTGTAGAACGATTGAGAGGACAATATGCAATATGTCAACTTTCAAAAAAAAGAAAGGGGAGAAGAAAAAAAAAAAGGTAATGTTGATTTAAAAGTTTTAAAAGTTTAATTGTTTGATCAATCTTATATACCTATATGTATTAATCTAAACTGATCTGATGATGAAAATATGTAATATAACCATTGTTAAATTTAAACAATAAAAAAATTAAATTAAAAAAACACAAAAAATAAATTATTGTTTGAGTCTCTTTAGGAACTACATGAATTTCTTAGAAGTTTTATTAGCATATATTAATCTAGTAATAAAAGGAAAGAAAATTATCAAGGGTTTTCCCCCTTGTTTTAATAATTGGTGCTTTATTTTTTAATGCATTAATATACCTTTTGCATGCCAAGTGCTTTATGTCAGTAGTTGTTACCTCAGGTTGAATGTTGAAACCGTATGGATTAAAAAAAAAAGAAACAAACAGCTCAATGCTTGGTGGGTTCTATCCCTTGAGATTTAGATATGCTTTAGCCAATATACTCTTAAAGATGTTGTCACAAGTATCTAGTTTACATTATTCTGCAGAAACAGCACTGGGTGGATGTCATTTAATATTTAGGGTATTACATTATTTGTGAGTGAAAAAAAATTAAAGATATGAAAAGCCTTATATTTTCCTCCCAGGTGTCTTACTTCAGATAATGAGTCTAAGGCCTGTGGGGAGCTTCCCACAATGTCTCATCTCCCACCCACTGAACTGAGTGAGACTGTTCGCTGTTTGTCTCTTGTCTCTGGATTGTTACACCAAATTGTCCTTTTGTGTTGATTTCAGAGGATTACTTCATCAAATTGACTATGCTATTGATTTTAAATGCACCATTATCATATATATTTCTACAAATGAGAAAAAGCCTCAGTTAAACCGACTTACCATTGATTGCAACATGCTGTCCTTTTTCATAATGTTAACATGTGATAAAGGCCATACGTGGAAGCAATGAAATATACTAATTTAGTTTTCATTGTCTCACTCAGCCTTAACAAGGTCCTTAAAAATAAAACTACATGATTATCTCCTACTTTTGTGTTTGTATAATCATTCCAAATGTGTTTGAAAAAAATGGAAATAATTTTACATCTCAGTAGTAGGAGTTTGACTCATTTATGTAATCATGACCACTTCCAAATATGTTATGGAGGACTTAAGCACAAGCTCTGATCTTGTGTTTCTTATTTTATTTTCCAGTATTGGGAATTGAACCTAGTGCCTTTGTTCTAAGCTACATCTCCAGCCCTACTATGCTTTATTTTGAAACAGAATTTCATACAGTTATTTATTAAGTTGCACAGCCTGAGCTTGAATTTGAGATCCTCCAGCTTTAGTCCTTCAGGAGTATAGGCCTGTGCCTGTCCAGCCCTGCACCTGGCTTTCTAGTACTCTTTTGATAGTTCTAGAATGTTCGCAAGTGCCAGACATGTGCTATAATGTTTATCTTTTTGTAAGTGTATCTATTTGTGAATATTGGGGTGTGAACACCTCCCTCCCACCTTCTGTGAGTGCACATTCTTGCAGGTGTTGCCACCTGTATCTTCTCTGTTTTGTGTAACTTAGCAAAATTTGTAGATTTAAAAAGGCTGGGGCCAGTAGGTATAGCTAGCTAGCTCCAGGATAAAATGATTGGGAGCATTCATGAGACTTGGTTTTCATATCCACTACTGCAAGACAATAAATAAAAATGTGTATTGCTCTCCATGTTTTCTATTGCAGCGTTTTTCTGTTGGCTTTGATAGCATAGGTTTGGTTATCTTACCATGTGATTCCTCCATTTACTTGGAAAAAACTTTGACTTTACTTATTTACAATATTTCATGTTACGTTCATCTCCCTTTTTGTCCTGCAGTGTTACCCATGTCTGCATTATCTTTGAACCTATCCCATCTGCCTCTATAAATGCTTCCTTCATTTAATAACTAATATAAATTGATTTTAGGTATATAAGAATTATATGATGTTTGGCAGTTTTTAGTTTTGAGATGCTTTTCAAAGTCACTGTACTTTTTTTTTTTTTTTTTTGTCTTTTTGAGACAGGGTCTCGCTATGCAGTTCAGGCTGGCCTTGAGCTCACTTTTGCAGCCCAGGCTGATCTTGAACTCGCATCGATCCTCCTGGCTCAGCCTCCCGAGTACTGGGATTACAGGCATGCACCACCACGCCTGGCAAGTCACTGTACTTTTTAAGGGTATTTTCCTTTCATGAAAATGTTACATATTTATTTAGAGCATATTGTAGCACATTGAACTCTACATACTGTACTTTTTTTGGTTTTCAGTAAATTAACAAATAGCAGAATGTAGAGTCTCTCTCCTTCTACCCGCAGAGAACCTGAGGATACCCACTTTACAAATACCTGTTCTGTGTCTGAAGGCCAGGTTTGGAGTGACATTCAGTTTAGATATATTGCTGGAGGTCCTCATTTTCACAGGTGGTTGAAATATAAATTGAATACCTTTTACAGCACTAAATCACTTAAGTGCTTATAGCATTTTGATTTGTTTTTGCTGCCAATTTCTCTTTACAGAAAGTTCTGCAACTTTATGTGGGCTCATGGGTTCAGTACAGTTGTCTTTTACTTTGAGTTTGTATACAGGGACCATGAACTTCTAAGTAGTGTTCATACCTGTAGGATTGGGCTTTGTGTGCAGTTTGTATGTTGTGTTGTTCCTGTCCTGCCTTCTCTCTCATTGACATATCCTGAACTACTGTTTTCCATCTCCTTTTCTTCTATACATTCTCCATGATATGGACAATATTGTTTAATAAGCCTGATACTTTTGGAGAGAAAGTTCCAACTTTTGGATTGTCCCTTTAAACCCTTTTCCTGAGAACAGACAGAAAAAGCCCCGAACATAAAGTTGTGAGAAAAATCATGTTTCTTCTTTTCACAGAGTCTCTGGTTTATTTATTTATTTTTTCTTCTCTGGTTTAAATTTGTAGCAAATTAAGAAACTTTAGCCATCCCAGGTGCATAGGAGCCCTGCTATTTTTGCGTATTACTCTTAATCCTGTTGGTTTCATGAGAGGGACTGGAACTTGGTGAGCTAGCTACATAAAATAAGATCCTGTCCTTTGTTTAGGATGTGTCCCTTCACAGCACAGATTCATCTGCTGTTTGTCATTAATCCATCCTGTGAGGTATCATGATGATATCTGGCATAACTTCTTTGTTTACTATATTTACTGTGTGCGTTTAGAAGACGAAAAGACCTGTAGTGACCACTTTTCTGTGTCAGCTCATTAGGTCAAGTTTTCCACCCTGACTTGTGTGTTAGGCTGTGGAGGTTGGCTGGTTGGGTGTGCAGAATTTCCTCTGTGGGCCTTGGGAGCCAGAGAGCCACGATGAAGTTTGATTTGGCTTGTGGCAACCTTTTCCAAATATGCATTTGGATGCAGTACAGTATGTCTGCTAAGAAAAGAAGGGAAAATAATAACTCTATAAGTGGAACTGTTTGGGGGGAACATTTAGAAATGAGGAAGCTCTAAAACTGAGGTGTTTTGTGTCTCTGTTAAGCTCTTGTCACTGTGGTGCTCAGACACCATTCTTTCTCCAGGCTGAGCACTCCCTGCACTTGGGAGAAACCATAGAGGCAGCCTCTGTCCTGCCTTGCTGCGTGCTACCCTGCTCCAGACAGTCTTGAATGTGACCTGGCAGCCAGTACTGTTTCCTGCTGACGTGGCCTCCCACAACTGAGCAGAACAGAGCCGCCTCAGTGTGCTGAGGAAGGAGGGGGCCCAGGGCATGAATCACCAGCAGGATAAAGCAAAGTTAAGAGGAGAAAGCGCCTAACTGTTGAACTTTCCATGTAGATGTTCTTAAAGGACACCTTTCTTACAGGAAGGGAGGAGGAAGAAGAACAACAGGAGTGTAGAAAGCTGCAAGAGTCAAACAGTGATTTGTTTGGCCCTGGGAAGGGTTTCTTATCAGCAGGAGCTAACTTCTGAGGTGAGACCCATTCTGCATGAGACATCTGCAGGATGCTTTAGAAGGCCAGGCAGGGCTGCACTGCAGCCTTCACTAGCAGCCTCCTGCTCAGATGGGGGAGTCAGCTCCCAGCCATATCCTGCTGACCGTGTGCAGATGGATATTAAAAACACCCACATTCCAAACCAACTGTACTTTGGTGGGAAAAACTTGATAGGAATTGAAGAAGAGGACTCTTAAGAAGTTACTTAGGCACAAATCCTATGGCATAATTTTTCTCACCGATGATATCAATGCTTATTTGAGGCTCATTATGCTCCTAGGTTTCAGCTACCCTTTGATACTTTGAATTTACTTATTTGAAAAGGTCCAAGGACTGCTCCCTTTTGCCTTCTAATATGCCTTGCAAGCCAGTGAACATGGGATTTTAGGATGAGATGGGGAATTCTTATTTGATCTACACCTTCCATTATTTTTTGGAAGTTACTAAAGAATCTTTTCTTTAGTTCAGCTCTCACAGAAGCCCATTGTGCAGAACTGACGTGGCTAGAGCTGACTGCCAGCTCACCTGCTTGCTCACCTGCTTATCTTTCTCCTGGTGGTGGTCCCTGGATATCTTCTGACTACTACCCTGAACTCGTAGCATACACTTTTGAGAAACTACTGATTTGATCTACTTTTCTCATTGTGTAGGTAGGGAGATGTTGCCTCAGGTAGGCAACGTTGTGAGATAATATTATATCCTTCAGGGTGCCTTAGAATTAAGATTTCATAGCTTTTACCTATTTCCTTCCTCTTGGCTTTTGCAATATCTCAGCTGGCTATTGCATAGCCTGCATTGGTTTCCCTGCCTCCTGCACAGCCTTATGATAAAAGACAAGGATGTGGTGGTAGTGGTGGTGGTGGTGGTGGTGGTGTGTGTGTTGACAGCAGAGAATAGCCAGATAATTTCACTAGTGTAAGTGTGAGGGATCAGGAATGGGAAGAAAATTGGAGACAGACGAAAACATTAGAAAAGAAAGAAACAGCATTTTTATGTATGGTCAGGTTTTTAAGTTTTAGAAAACAAAACTAGACTTGGAAAATTAAGAGAACATACTAAAGGTGATCCTCAGATACCTTGCCAAGATGATGGGGAGAAGATGGAGGCCAAATGCTAGTAGGTGTCAGGGATGCTTTGGGTTCCTTTGACTTTTCTGGCTGCTTTAGACTCCAGTAAGTCCCTCTCATGGGGTTCTTACCTGGTGAGGGTGGAGCAGTTTAATTCTGTTTCTTTCATAGATGCAGCATCCTGTGTGATTGCTGGATGTCTTCTGGAACATAGTGTAACCCTCTTTTCCTAGTGCATGATTTATATTTAATTCACTTGAATTAGCTGGAATGTTCACTCTGGATTATGGAATGAAACTGGAACAGAGTCAGATCTAACATACGGATCTCATTCGTGTTTCAGTGTTGGCTGGCCTGCATAACTGAGTCTGCTAGGTAGGTGGACGTGGCTTTTGGAAGTCACTAGACTTTTGGAAGATTTGGGAAATCACTTACATTAGCCATTTTTCCCCATATTTTTTCTTTGTTGTAAGTCATTTCCCTCTATGACTTCCCAGAGTACCACCCTAACCTGGTAAACAAGAGCCTCTGCCCATAGCAAACAAATTTTCAAGAAAAGCAAGTAAAATAGAAAAGAAATGGGCAGAGTGGGACATTTTATATGTAATAATAGGTCTTATTATACTTTTAGTGCAGTGATTTGATTTGCTTTAGAGAGACTGATTTTCATAGATCATGGACATATAAAATTAGAGCATTTCCGTTATTTAAGTTAGTTGCTGTTGCTCCCTTATAGGCTTCATGTACACTTGGTGAGGAACTGGTAGTGGGACACTGCTTTATTCAGTGGCAGAGGTACTCTGTGTGTAATTATGTGCCTCCCCATTATACTAAGAAAAAACTGCTAGGGACTCTTTCTAAATGCCCTTGGTGAATCTGTTCTTCCCATTCAGCCCTGAGTAGGAAGCCAGGGAAGTGGGGGGAGGGGGGCAATCATTCTTCTGTGTGATGGAAATGAGATAATTTCTGCATTACGGATTTCAGGACTCTTTGTTTAAATGAAACTTCAGAGCCCTTGCAAAGCCACATTACCAAGACTGTGCCTTATTTCTTTTTAAATTTTTATTAATTTCATATGTTTTGCTGTCATCAGTTGCATAAACTAATACAGTTGTTTTGAAAAAAAATTTTTTTTTTTCTTGTTTCAGAACCTTTATTTGTTTATTCACTCATTTTTATGGCTGGCTTAGCCCGTCCCGAGGGCAGGGCTGGCACAGCATGTGGTGCCAGGGATCGAACCGCGGTCCCTGAAGCCGCCCAAGCTTTCCCAAGCAGGCGCTTTAGACCACTGAGCCATCCCGCTGGGCCCATACAGTTGTTTTGAATAAAAGAACTTAGGGCATCATTTCTTTGGTGTTCTGTCTTCTTTATTTCTCTTCCTCAAGTATAGTTCACTGAAGTTTGGCTCAGAATTACTATTGTTCCCAGAATTAACCACTCACTGCAAGTGGATTTCCCACCTGCCAAGTGGCAGTCGTTCCTAGTGTTGGATGAAAGCAGGTAGAAGTGTCCATCCAAGTTTAGTGCAGAGTGTAGGCAGGCTAGTTGCTGCCTTCCGATGGGTCGGCAAGGGCTGTACACAGGAACTTCATTACATGTGGGAAGGAACCAAGTAGGCTTGCCTGAGGGTGTCACATTGCTGGCCAAGATCTTGAGCTTTTCTTTGCATCATTTTGCTAGTGAAGCTTAAAACTCCTTATGGTGAGGGCCAGCCAAATAGCTCATTGGATTAAAGTGCCTGCAAGCGGGAGCAGGGGCCAGAGCTTCAATCCCCAATCCTTGGGCTTGTTGAGCTGGCAGTAGAGACTGGGCATGGTGGTACAGCTGTAATCCCAGCTCTTGGGAAGCTGTAACCAGGCGGATCACTGGGAGTCAGATCTAGTAGTGACACCCTGAACATCCTGCAGACCCTTCCCTAAAAAATACAAACAAAGCAAAGCAAAACAAAACAACTCAAAAGCTCCTGTGTGGAAGGGATCTACAGAGAAGTGATGAGTGCAGCCTTTGAAGTTTCTCTTAAGTGCTCCCTTCAGAGCAACCAGAATTTAGTTGGTTAAAAAGCAGCTAATTAATCTGTTTGATCTTCATGTGGAAATGAGCCATATCAAAATCACTTTCCCTTGTAGAATGTTTTTTTAACCTTTTGAGGTGTATTTGATCAGATTATAAACTATAAAACATTGACTTGTCCTCAGTCATGTAGCCTGCAAGCTATCATGGCTCTTGTTCCAACAATAATGCTCTTAGTTGTAAATCTATTCTGTTTAAAAATAAGAGCAGTCACATTTACAAATGGATTACAGAAAGTTGCAGATAAAGTGGGTAACTTCATTCCTGCCTATATTACCATAATATGACCCCATTCTTTTTTTTTTTATTGTTGTTGTTTCTTTTGGGGGTGCCAGGGGAGCAGGGACTTCTTGTGATCCTCCTGATTTCTGCCTTCTTAGTGTTGGGATGACAGGCGTGTGCCACCATGCCCAAACTCCATTGCTCAGCATGCCCAGAGGCAGGATTAAACCCTGGCCCTTGCAGTTACCTAAATAAGTACTTAGTCCACTGAGCTATATTACCTACCATTATGACCCCATTCTTGCACCAGTGCATATCATTTTTTCAGATGATAGCCATTGTTCTGAAAACTATTTCTCATTAAACTCCCAGCTAATATTATGTTTATTTTAAACAAAGAGGCAGAGATTCAGGAAAAAGAGGCAGAGATTCAGGAAAACTAGCTAACTCATCCAAAGTAGTAGGGCTGGACATTGTATTGCATGCCTGGAATTCCAGCACTCAGGAGGCTGAGGCAGAAAGATAACTGGGATCTCTGAGACTGCAAAGTGAGCTCAAGGCCAGTCTGAAGTATATATCAAAACCCTGACTCAAAAAGACCAAAAAAAAAAAAAAAAAAAGTAGTAGTGGCAGGATCAGAATTTGATCTTAAATTAATTCCAAAGCTTAAAAAAAACAAAGAACAAAAATACCCCTAAAAAAAAAAAACCCTTTTGTTTTAAAATAATTGCAATGTCACTGGAAGTTCAAAAGAAAAGTGTAGATTCTTTCTTGGCTTTTACTTAGTTTTGCTCGTTTTGATTTGATTAATTAATTAATTAATTAATTAATTATTTCTGATACCAGGGATCCAACTCAGGTCCTTGTGCATGCCAAGGTTTTGCTATGCATTTTAGGCTGGCCTTCAACTCACTTTGTAACACTGGCTGCCATTGACCTGGCTAAGATGTTTTTGCCTTACTTTCCCCAATGCTGGGATTATAGGCATGTGCTACCATGCCTGGCATTACTATATTTTATTTTTTATTGTATTTTATTATTTTTTTCTGCTGTAGGTTTTTTAAGTAATAATTTTATTACTTTTAATAAATAACAATGAGAGTTTCAAAACACGTTAGGACAGCCACAATAATTAATACAGTGAATATTGTTGTCTTCATAGTAGTTGTTCAGAGTATAAGATGCAGACGTGATAACTTTTCTAAACACTATTGGTACAAATATTTCTTCTCATTGAGGTAAGAGAAAGTAGTTGTATGCATAGTCCAAAATTCCATAATAGTAGGGGATTATCAGCAGAACTGGCATTTTTGGAAGCTGTTGACTTGAGCCTTTTGCAGCTCAGTGTACTAATCTGGCTTTACTTTTTATACCCTTGTGGTTAAATCTTTCTGCTGGATGGTTAAGGCCAAGTTAAAGCAAGACCAATATAACAAAAGATGTAACTTTTGTATCTGACAAGGTCTGTCAGATCCCTCCGGATTTACCTTGAAATTATGTACCAACATTTTGTAGAACATTTTGTCAGCCCTCTGAATGAGTCATGGCCAGTGCTTGACCAGTTTGCTCTCTTTGAAAGCCTGAGAGAATGTTTTCTCTCTAGGTGACTCTCCTTAAGGCACACTATACATCGTCAGTCCCTTTCTCTGTAGCCCTATAATCTCCTTGAACAAAGAATTTGAGACACCACTGAGTTATAGGATGTTACAGTATAGGCTCTCTTATGTCCTGAGTTCTCACTGACTTTGAAGGGTTAGGGCCAAAATATTGGCAATCCTTGTAGCCCTTCTTTTTCTCTAATATTTTTGGTCCGCCAGCTTAAGTTGTTAACCCTCCAGAAGAAAAGCTTAATGATATTATTACTCTATAACATAGATACTTGAGCTTAACATTGCTCTCTTTCTGAATATCAAGTGACTTAGACTTGATGTGGAGCTGGTATTTTATTGATAGTCTAATAAATCTTTATAGAATGTGATAAAAACAGTTACACATTTTTACATAGAAATTTAGAAATCTAACCATAGAAAAAATTGTAGCAGATCAATCCTATGCCATTTTTCCTTGTCTCATTCTCTTTTATTGCTCTATTTTTGTTGTTGTTGTTTGTTTTTTCAAAATATTTACTTTAGAGAGTATAGCAATAGTTGAAATGACATTAGAAGCAGCACACATCTAAAAGGCCATAATGACAGGCATTCTAAACATGGTTTTAGTATTACACATTGCTATCCTCAGTGTCAAAAACCTGTTGGAGATTCTTAGGATCATTGTCTAATACATCCTGTATATATAAGTACATGGTTTTGCTCCTGCCATGTTTCCTAACTTTTCTGCTTGCTGTGTTGGAGAGGCTGTGAGGAAAAATGAACACTTCTCCACTGTTGGTGGGAATGCAGAATGGTGCAACCATTATGGGAATCAGTGTGGAGACTCCTTAAAAAACTAGGACTGGAAATCCCATTCAATGCAGCTATCCCCTACTGGAAATTTTCCCAGAAGATCTAAAAGTATCATGTCATAGTGATGTTTGTGCTCTTATGTTTATAGCACAATTTGTGATAGCCAAATCTTGGAAGCTGATACCTGTCACCTGAACAATGGTTGAAAAAGTTGTGGCATTTTTATACAATGGGATATTTCTCAGCTATAAAGAATGATAAACTTGGGCCAGTGAGATGGCTTAGTGGTCTAAAGCACCTGCTTAGGCAAGCTTAGGCAACTGAAGGAATAGCAGTTCTATCCCTGGCACTGCTTACTGTGCCAGCCCCAACCCCAGGGCAGTCTGAGCCCGCCATTAAAAAAAAAAGATAAGCTTGAAGACTTCATATATAAGTAGATGTATCTTAAACATATACTTGTAAGTGAAATAAACTAGACCTACATGTGTAAATACTGTATATTTCCCTAGTATAAGAACTCAAAAGAAATAAAAATGAAAAGACATAACATAGCTAAATGGAAATCAAGAACTTAAGGACTAAACATGACTATATTTTAAAATCAGAGCCAGTGGTTGACGGTATTATGATCCAGAAGTTTCTCAACGTGGTGCTATCACTACTGTAGGTAAAGTTCAAAACTGCTCTCTCTCTTGTGCTACTCCATTGTAGTTGCTTCTGTATCTCTATCATCCCTAACCTTGTAATAAATAAATTCTTTTCCATCCCAGTAATTTTGTTATTTAAAGAATGTTAGGTGGATTAGTACAGTGAAGATTTTTTTTAAAAGAATTTTTTATTTTATTTTTTTCTTGTTTCAGAACTTTTGTTTGTTTGTTTGTTTGTTTTTATGGCTGGCTCAGCCTGCCCTGAGGGCAGGACTGGCGCAGCATGTGGTGCTGGGAATCGAACCATGGTCCCTATAGCCGCCCAAGCTTTCCTAAGCAAGTGCTTTAAACCACTGAGCCATCCTGCCGGTCCCCTACAGTGAAGATTTTTAAAAAATGATTTTCTCAGCATAATTTGTTTGAGATCCATTTGTTTTATGCGTTAACAGGTTACTCTAGTTTTGGATGTTACAAATAAAATTGAAATAAGCTTCCCCCCACCCCTACTTCTTTAAAAAAAGGGATGAGGTCTTCCTTTGTAGTCTGGCCTTGAATTCAGGCTCAAGGGATCTTCCTGCCTCATATTCCTGAGTAGATAGGATTACAAGTGGGTGCTAGAGCACCTGGCTATGTCTACCATTAACTTTTGTGCATAGGCTTTTCTGCAAACATTTCATTTTTGGGGGTATAAGTTCCTGCTCTTGTGTGTGCAAATTCACGTTTTAGCATTACTTCCAGGATGATGGTATTAAGACATACGGTCTTCAGGAGGTGATGAGGTTGTGTAATGGAGCCTGAATGAACAGAATCAGTGCTCTTGTAAGAGGCCAAAGGGATTGCTTGCCCCTCTGCCATGCAAAGCTGTGTGGAGAAGCTGCCATCTATGAAGAATGGCTCCTTAGGAGACCCTGGGTCTTGATGAGTGGTATGTTCATCTTGGATTTCCCATAATCCCAAACTGTGGGGCAGGAATTTTTTGTAACTCCTTATGTATTACTTAGTCTGACATTTTTGTTATAGAAGCCGTGACAGACTGAGCCTATCCTCCAGCACACGGCACTATGTCCTATAATATTTACATGTTTAGTTTTATGCTAAATTGTCTACAATTTCCAGCTGAAGCACTCTGGTCTTTTCAGCAGTGTATGGTGTTCCAGATTATCACTGTCCTTGTCGTCACTGGTCTTATACTATTTTTAATTATCATTGTGATTTTAATTTGTGTTTCTTCAATGACTAGTGAGGTTAAACAACTTTTTATGTGCTCTTTGCCTTCTGTATATCCTCTTTGAAATGTCTCTTCATATCCTTAGCCCATTTCCTAATTCGATTGTTTGATTTTTTTATTTTTCATTTTATTACTTTTATTAAATAGTGGGTTTCCATACATGGCTTTTTAAATAATCCAGGCAGGGAGAGAAGGGATAGGAGGACATACTTTTAGCTCCCCTCCGTCCAGAACACAGGTATTTACATTTTAGCAGTTGGACAATCCTGGCTCAGGAGGAGGCAGCTAAAATTTGCAAAAAGTTGGAGGGGTAGGAGAACACACCATAAGACTTATTTCCCCTAGCCAGTCCCCACCCCCTAAACTATCCATCCCGTCCTAGTCTCTGGTGGCATCAGGTGGTGTCCATCTCCCATTCCTTCCTAAAATGTGGAAGTAAGGTTGTACTCACCAGAATAAGAGCACTTGGGGTAACAGTAGGGTTCCCTCACCAAAAAAAGAAAAGAGCCCTGGGCAACAGAATAACCTGGGCATTACCTCCCCAGAATAAGCATTTCTGGGCTGAGGCAGGCAGGCAGGCAAGCAGTATAACTCAAGAGGCCCGTAGGCCAGGGAAGGGGTTCTTTTGTTAAAAGAGCTACTGGGTATTTAAGGAAAAGCACCCTTGCCCAAGTTAAGAGCATTTAAACTACGTTTTATGTGGTGGTATAGGAGGAGGTGCCGGTGTAAGGGTTACAACTTGTTAAACTAAGAATCCTAGGGCCCAGGAGGGAAATAATGTCAATCAGTAACATCCTTAGTGAATCAACAAACAAGGAATTCATTCCCCCTTCCAGAATAGAGGGCCACAGGTTCTGGGAGAAAGGCTCCTTCATAAGATTAGGTTGGGGACTACTGGGCAGACTTCGCTTGTCTTCTGGCCCCTCATCCCCAATCCCTGACCTTAGTAATACTGGATTTTTAGCAACCTGTAAAACCAGGTCAACAGATGTCTATCTGTCTCTGTGGCATAGCCATGGGATTCCAACCGGTAGGAGCCTGGCTAGGCCTAGGGAAGCAGGGACCAAGGCAAGGGGGTGGGATTTCCTTTGGGGGAGTTGAGGGGCACTTCCTCAGCTGGTGCTTGCATCCAGGGGTCCAGCAGGATCTCTTGCAGTGAGGGTTGAGAAGAAGGTTTGGGGGCCAGGCACCGACGGATTAGGGCGCAACAGTCTGGGGAGACATGGGCAGGGAAGTGGAGCTCAGCCTTCAGAATTTCCTGGTCCTTCTTGAAGGGAATGACTCCACATACCATGTCATAGAGGAGGATCCCCAGTGACCAGACAGTAGCTGGGAGGGCATGGTACTGGTGTCGAGAGATCCATTCAGGAGGGCTATATACCCTTGCCCCATCAAAGTCAGTGTAGGGCTCATCATGGAGTAGGGCTCCAGGACCAAAATCAATGAGTTTGGCACAGCCCTGGCGGAGGTCTGTGAGGAAGTTCTCATCCTTGATGTCACGATGGACAACACCGCGGGCATGGCAGTGCTGGACAACTACCACTATCTGGCCAAAGAAGCAGCGGCTTCGGACCTCCCCCAGAGGACCCTTCTCTGTGATGTAGTCAAAAAGGTCCTGGGCAGGCAAAGGGCGCTCGAGGACCAGCATGAAGCCCTCCGGTGTTTCAAACCAGTCAAGGAGGCGAATCACACCAGGGTGCCCAGTGCCTTCACCCACTTTCCAGAGCAGGGCCACTTCCAGAGGGCACGAGACAGACTCTGACAAAGGGGACCAACCAAGCGCACGATTCCGTTGGGATCACTTTAATAGCCACCTGGAGCCGATCTGTAACCCGGTGTCCCGCGAAGACTGTGCCAAAGCCCCCCTTACCCAGGAGGGGGCCCAGTCGATATTCGGCCTCGAACGCTTCCCGATCCTTGCCTCCTGGCGGCAGTGTGGGGGTCACGGGGGGGGGCACAGGCACAGAGAGCCCCTGCAGAGGTTTGGTCAACATGGAGGAGGCACTGCGCAGATTAAGCCCGCTGAGCCCGCAGGGCGTGGAGGCCCGGGGAAGCGTGGCTGGAGAGCCAGGGCTGGGGGGCGCCAGGGTGGAAGGCAGGGGAATTGGTGGTCCGGAAGCACCCGCAGACAGCGCAGCGTTAAGACTCAAGGCGCGCACCAGGCCCAATGCTACTCTGATTTTTTTTAATGTTGAGTTTTGAGAGCTCATTATACATTCTAGCCACAAAGCCTCATTGTATATGGAGTTTGGAAGTACTTTCTCTTAGAATGTGGTTTGTCTTTTTATCTTTTAACAAGTTCTTGTGCAGAGCAGGGGTTTTTCATTTTGATGAGATCCAATTTATCGGATTTTTTTATGCTATTGATGTGAAGCCTAGAGACTGTCTACTCCTAGGTCCTTATAATTTTCTCTCTTTCTAGAAATTCTTGTAGTTTACATCCATGGTAAATTTTGAATAAGTTTCTAAGTGGGTGTGAGGTTCATGTTAAATCTTTTTCCTCTCCTCACTTTCTTCCTACTTTTCTTTTTTGTTCTTCCTCCTCTCTCTTCCCTGGTTCCATAGAGCAAAATTTATTGAAAGATCTGTCTTCCTCCATGCCATTGTTTTTTTGACTTGTTCAGAATCTTCAGGTATGTTTGTATGGGGCTTTTCCTTAGTCCTCCGTCCATATTTGGTTGGACTTGATGTGTCTGGCCCTCCCCAGACTTACACTACCTTAATAACTACAGCTATGTAATAAAGCTTTGATTTTTGGCCTTTCATTTTACTGAGATAAATTTTACCAGAAGTATTTTAGGATAAAGGACCTAGAAGAGATACGCCCACTCGCCTTACATGAGTGCTTGCAAATGTGGTTGTCATTTAGGAGTTTTGGTTGAGCTCTGACTTATACTGAGTCAACTAGTAGAGAAACCAAATTAAATAATAATTGATGCATAAGTCTGAAGTTCTATTTAGCTATCTTTGAGATCCCAAGAAAATTCAGAGTTCTATTAATTAATTTTAGATCTTTGTGTCAGTTTGCTCTGAAGAAATAGCTGTTCATTCATTACAAAGGATAAGCAGATTAAAAAAATGAAGGGTACAAATTTCAATTTAAAGAAGGAGCTTTTCATATGTGAATTTTGTACCTTATTTTCACTGAAGTCTTCTGATTTATCATCTTTAGATAGCCCAAAGATACATTTTAGATTGTAGAAGAAACCATTTAGTTTAGCTGTCCCATTTTACTGGTAGGAAGGGGAGTCCTTTGTAAATGGGCAGGTACCTCTGTAGATTGTCGTCGGTCTGTGGGAGGGTGGGTGAGACTGGCATTAGTTAGAGATTGTTAGTTTTCTGTTTTGGCTATAAATCTGTCTTTTGTCTTTTTCATCTGAGTTGATCCAGAGCATGAGGTCAGAAATGGGCATCTGCTCGCACCATCCTACACATTATTCAAAGCTATACTGATGAAGCTCCTTTTAATAGGATCCTCTGTCTATGGATCAGTGCTAGAATCAGACTGGAGTTGGCTATGCTCAGTCTTGCTTATAAGAACTTTTGACTCTCCCTTAGTGAGGGAGAGCTGCTCATTTTTTGGTCTGCCACCCCTTGTATTTCCATTGGCTCCTATAGTTTTTGTTCCTTATCATCAGCAGCCTGCTTAGACCAGGTCTTACTGACTGTGGTTTATGTTAATATTTTATAGGGTGTAGAGCCCAACCTTAAGTCAATTAAGTCTTAATGGAAGAGCTACTAAAAAATCAAAGACATGAAAATTATCTTTTAAACTTACCAGTGTTGGTCAGTATTGGTCTTCAGTTTCTCTTAAGAGTTGCCGTGGAGCAGAGGGATGAAAAGGATAGCCACAAGTCAGAGATACCAGTTTGGAGGAGTACGGGGCCAAGTGATGATGGAGCAAGAAGAACAGAAAAATCTACATAGCTATGATTTAAAGTATATTCATTATGTATAAGGACATAATTAAACTTTTTATAGGTTTGGCTTTTATTTTTACTATGTTTATAAAATAAAACCACATAATAGCAAATTCTTACTAAATATTTACATTGGCTATAATGATTATAATTCCAGCATAATGTAAAGAATCCTCATTTTTTTACCTTCAAATTTTGGATTTTTTTTGGTACTGGGAAGTGAACTCTGCACATCAGGCAGGCTCTGTACCACTGAGCTACATCCGTGGTCTCTGGATTGTTGTTATTTCATCCTAATTCACTGCTGCGAGAACTTTTTAGCAATAGCAGATTCTATGTACAACATATTGAGGTAAAACAGAAGGATTATAAAAAAAGAAAGAAAAATGAGGTTGTTAAAATTACATGGAACCAAAGTGATTTTAACCCTTTTAGAAATATTTGAAATAAATTTTATGGGTATTTTTGTTAGTGATTATTTTGGAATAATACTTCTATAATTTCTTTTTCTTTTTTGTGGAACCAGGGATTGAACTCAGAGAAACCAAGTTAAATAATAACTGATGCATAAGTCTATCTCCCCAGCCCCTCTATGATTTCTTAATGGTGTTCATTAGTAACTGTTGCAAAGAACTGTCATTAGAACAAAATTGAACACATTGGAAGTATTTTGCTTTCATATCTGAATTAGGACAGGCTTTGGATTTTGGTGGGGTGGAATGTGAGCTGACTGATTGCTTTTCCAAGCCTGTTAGTTTCCAGTGTGGTTTGGAAAGAAACCCTCTACATATGAAGTCAAGAAAGCACCCCGATACCTTCTGGTTAATGAATTGAGTACGTTTCATATTTTCCTTTCATGGAGAGTCCTGGAAAATCACTTCAGAAAGGGCTGTTGTGGATCACTTATAGAAAAACATAAACTTTTGCATGCATATGTGACTTAATGTTTGCTGGCTACTGGGGATTCTGGCACAAACTGTAATACATAAATTTAAAGCTTATTGATTACCATTCCAAGACTTGGAGACAAAGTCACTTTGCCAGCATTGAGGTTTGTGATTAAATTTCTTCCGAACGTGGTGTTGAATATAGACATTCATTTGACATATGCCTTTTTTCCCCAAAACTTGACAAATTCTGAGGATTACTGTGTGTTATTTATGCCAGGAATCATCAGTAATGCAATATTTTGAAATACAGCTTTATGAGATATAATTGCTGTTCAAACAATTACCTTGTAAGAGTGTATGGCTCACTGGTTAGTATATTCCAGTTGTGCAGCCTTCATCATGATTAACTTTGAAGTAATTTTTACCACCTGAGCAAAAATAAACAAGCCCTATCATCATTAGCATTCACCTCCATTTCTGCATCTGTAATGCAAATATTTTGCTGTCCTTACAAAGTTGTTTGTTCTGGACATTTTGTATAAATGCAGTGACACACTTCAAGAGGGTGTGGCAGCCACCAGTGGCTGTGAACTATGATAAACCCTGTTCTGGAATACGTACTTGTCTCTCACATGGAGCCCCGATCATCATACTGACCAAACTACAATGTACCACAAAAATGTAAATTTTTTAGAAGATTGTATATGGTATTTCTGTTTTAATCTTGAGACCAAGCAGGCATGTATAAAAATGCATATAAAAAATATCCGTATACAGACCAAAAACATGACTAAGAAGTACATTACTCCTCTAAACAAGAGTAATCATTAGGAAATGAAGCAAGTCGTTCCTTGAGAGAATTTTATTTCTTTGTCACTTTAACTGTTCAGGCACAGATATGTGCCCCAGGCCCCAAGGGTGGTTGGATTCACCTGTGTTTGGACTTTATATGAATGAAGCTGTGCTACCACATTCTTTAATTTTTTTTTTTAATATTTTAGAGATATCTGGGGATCTTCATTTTTTAATGTCTTATACTATTCTACTTCTTTCCACATGCTTCTGGTGAACTTTGGGGTTGGCCCCACTTATTGGACTGTTACGAGTAGCACTGCTAAGAATATTCTAGCGCATATCTTCAGTTTGTGGGAGTTTCTTTGGAATAGAATTTTAGCTTTACTAGATAATGCCAAACTCCTTCCCAAAATGATATGATTTCCCCACAGCTTTCTAAGCCTCTAGTATTTTGAGATTTTAAACATTTTGCCAGTCTAGTGGTTGCTTCTGCATTTGTTTCTCATGTTTGTTTTTAAAATGTATTTAGTACAGTATGTCACTACGTAGATCAGACTTGTGGTGATTCTCCTCAAGTTCCCAAGGTCATCATGGTTTTAACTTAATCACTCTTTAGTGTTTCATTACTTTAAAAATTTCACTCAGTGCATTAATATTTTTATATCCTTGAATAATAGATATTAGGTTATTTGAAGAGTATATCTGCTATTGAAAAATCCTCAAGATAGGATATTCCTTAAATGACTGTACTTGAGATCACACTTCTACTAGATCACTTCAGTGATAGATTAGTAGATGCATATATTTTTAAATCTTCAGTGACTCTTTCCTGGTCATATAAATTTTTGTATAAAGAAATGTTTATATAATAATTAGCTTAAGTTACAAACTTGATATATGCTATAAGTATCAAGTCTCTAGCTTGTTAGTATTAATTCTAACCCCACTTTGTATAATTGTCACTTTTTGGGGGGACAAATCAAGTACTTGTTATTTCCAAGGAGTTTGTAATGAATTAGAATATTATAAATATTGGGAAGTGTAAGTGTAAGTGTGTGTGTATGCGTGTGCATGTGTGTGTGTATGTGTAGATGTGGGCCAAAGTGTTGAAAAGATGTGGCATTTGTATTTTTTATTTTTTTGTATATTGTTTTGTACCAGAGGAAATTTACTTTTTTAAATAGGAAAGACCTAATATTTTTGAAATGTAGTAGTAGTGTAAAAATAAATGTTGCTTATTTTAATGTGAACAAATGAAACTATTCAAGTGTGAGAAAATGATGAAAGTAGCAGTAGTGATAGTATTAAAAAATGATGGCATAAGGGCCAGGGAAATAGCTCAATGGTATAAATGCCTGACAGGCAAGCACAAGGTCCTCAGTTCAATCCCTGATACTGGGAAAAAAAAAAAAAAGGCATAAATATTTAATATATAACTGAAAATATTATAATCACTCTACCTGAAACTGTTGCTATTGCTTTTTTTGGTCTTTGGTCTTTTTTTGAGACAGGGTCTCGCTATGCAGCTCAGGCTGGCCTTGAGCTCACTTTCACTTTTGTAGCCCAGGCTAGTCTCGAACTCGCACTGATCCTTCTGCCTCAGCCTCCCACGTGCTGGGATTACAGGCATGTGCCACCATACCCAGCTTGTTGCTATTGTTTTAATTTAAAATAGTTACACTTGATTTGTGTAGTGCCATAATAATGAGTGGTTTGCTACTTTTGTCTGTAGTTCTTGAATATAGATGAATTTAAGGCCACTATTTGAAGGGAGATATTCTTCCTGTATGGTTACATCATTTTGTTACAGGAGTGATTGATCGATAGATCGATTGATTGATTGATTGATTGATTGATTGATTGATTGCTGGCTCAGCCTGCCCTTGGGGCAGGGTTGGTGCAGCATGTGGTGCCAGAGATCAAACTCTGGTCCCTGTGTTTTTGCCTAAGCTTGCCTAAGTAGGTGCTTTAGTCTGTTGAGCTTTCTCGCCGGCCCAGAGCCACTCAAAATTTAATACTGTAACACACCATACTGTAGTTTCACTACATTGAATTTCAGTTCTTAGGTCCTACAGATTTTATATTTTCTATAAATGATGATTACTTCATTAATCACCTCATAAAGATATACCCATAATTAATTATAAAAAGTGAGAAACTACTAGACATTGTTTACTTATATGACATGAATGTTTGCTTTCTTAAATTTAAGCACAATTTTTATGGATTACATAGGGTTCAGAACTCCAGAATTTTTCTAATGTACATATGTATGTACTATAAAACGCCTTGCTTACCAGTGCAGATTGTTTCATTGTTCCTTTACAAAGTGCTTGCTGTTATTCCTTGAGGATGTATCTTTACTGAGTGAGTACTGTGATAGTCAAGGTTAGTGTTACCTGCAGAGAGGTAATTGTATGTACACAGAAGGCCTGAACTATCCTGATTGTTAGCAATAAACATGTTGATACGTTAGGATACTTATGGTCATTTAAATCTTTCCCACGGGAGAGCAAAACTAGTCTTCCCTAAGCTATCCATTCTGTTCTGAAGATGAGTATAATCTTATATTGGAACTTGTTAATCTCCAGCTTTTCCCAATCAGTATTAGGCTG
>PVJA010001485.1:15735-30385 GCA_004027025.1 Myocastor coypus | reverse complement strand
CAATTTGTTGAATGACTTAGAGGAATAAGTGAATGCATGACTATTAAGCCTTCTATGTTCTCTTGACAAATACATGTGCTTTATCATAGTGTGCTTGTTCTAGGCTCTTTGGAATCTAAGCCTGTGAAGATGCTGATTAGCCAATTCTATTTATTTATTTATAGAATTTTTATTTTTATTTATTTATTTTTTCTTGTTTCACAACGTTTGTTTATTTATTTTTATGGCCTGCTCAGCCTGCCCTGAGGGCAGGGCTGGTGCGGCATCTGGCGCCAGGGATCGAACTGTGGTCCCTGCAGCTGCCTAAGCTTTCCTAAGCAGGCGCTTTAGACCACTGAACCATCCTCCCGGGCCATGATTAGCCAATTTTAAGTAGAATGCAGAGCACACCAGGGCATCAGTTAGGCCTTTATTGTTGTTCATTGTATTACCAGAACAAAGTATACTATCTGGCAGGTGGTGGGTGGTACCCATTGGTTTTATTTTTGCTTGAATTCATTTGGCCCCTTAGGGGAAACAACTGAGATTTGCTTGTATATTTTCACTTATTCTGTAGTCTTCGCTGGGCTCTTTTCACTATAATTTTGCAGGTTTTCTAAGAGATCATTTTGAGTTCTACCTCTATGAAAAACAGTAACATACTTCCTCAAATTTATCGAAGTAATCATGATTCAGATGCAGCCCGTGCTTTAATGCTGTGCAGTTGATCTTTTGTTCTGGACAGAACATGCTAATGACTGTTGACTCCTTATAGTGTGTTTAATAAACATTATGTTGTACTTTTTTCACCTATCTTCCAAGTCGTACTTGTTATAAAATTCTCTCTATTGCTGTCTTGGTACCGGTGTCCTCTGTGACCCCGCAGTAGGATGCTGTAGTTTGCTGCTCTTGTTCACTGAGTTTATGGAAGGTCTCTCCCAGATTAACTCTCTTGTACTCTGACTCCTGTTAAATTAAAGCTGAAGGAACCAGAGAAGGTGTTGCTGTAACATCATAACTCTTATGTTTATGGTATCTCATGATTGCATGGAGAGACCTTGCCAGACACTTGGTGATATGCTGTCCAGGTGTTTGTGAGGACACTCCATGATCTCTGCATGACAAGGAAATTGACAAATGATACATTTCTGTATTGTGTTCCTGTCCTTAAGAAACTTGTGACTGTTAAGATGATCAATATTTTAAACTCACTACTTTCTGGGTACCATTATCTGTGCTCTTGAGGCTATAACATCAGTCTTATCTATATGGCAGAAGGCTGTGTGCATATGTGTACATTTGTGGAACTGCTGTGTGTGACACATCGAACTCCACACTCAGTGAAGTCACATTGGTGGGTTGGAACTGGCCTTGGCTAAAGTTCTTATTATCTTTTAGCTGTGTATGTGTGTGTGTGTGTGTGTGTGTGTGTGTGTGTGTGTGTGTGTTTTGTGTGTTTGTGTATAAGCAGTTATGCAATAGCTTTACAAATGATTATGGGGGAATTAGCTGCTTTTGAGATACAAGTTTGGATCTTTGAGTTTTGGTCACCTGGTGGTAGTTTATGTTAATAACTAACAATTGAGTATTTCATAACTTAAGCCCATTTGTAAACGTTTTTAATTGGACTTTACCCTTGAATGTCTAAGCTAGTTTGCTTAAGTTTCTTGCTCCTCTGTCTTGATGTAATTTTCTTGTGCAGTCATATTTTCTTGAGTGACACCTCAGGGTTCTACACTAATGTTGGGGCTTTCTTTACCAGTGAGCCTAAAGCAGTGTTTAGTTGCTCCTGTCCCAAACTATCTGGACACTCAGTAGCACATGCAGCACAGTGTAGATGCCATTAGACATACCACAAGCTTTTGGAGGATGTTTGCAGGGATGGCCTGAGCAGGAATCTAGAATGTGATGTGACGAGAGTGGATCTGTGCTGAGAGTGAGGCTTGCCTGCAGAACTAACCCAGCTCAAGCATGTGGATGTGGAGAGACAGGAAAGTAGCCACTAAATATTAAATATATGCAGGGGTTAAATGACTTCTAAAGGGATGTTTTTAATTAGACCAGTTTTGTTTACTGTAGAACTTAGATGACTTTATTGGGAGAACAACATTGAGAACAGTAGAGATGAGTCATAAATTTCCTGGCTACTCAGCTAATGGCAAATAATTAAAACTCATTGCATTCCTAAGGCCATGCAGCCCGAAAAGCTCTCAGCGCTTGACTGCATGACTCTGTGAGAGTGAGTGGGCTGTATCCACCTGATCTTCTTAGGGGTCCTGCCACCTAACACTGGGTGAAGACAGCAACAGGGGCCAGAGAGGCGGTCCTGTCCATTAAGTGCTAATGGATGACTGACTTTTTCCCAGTCTGAAAACTATTAAGCTTTCTTCAGTGGAATTACACTTTGTAAAAATTTTCTGGGAGTATCTCCACATGCTTTTGTTGACCACAAAGAAGGAAATTTATTGGCTAATTAAACTTAAAATAGAATTTAGCAACTGAGGAAACCAGGACTGAGGGTGTAGCTCAGTGCATCACCTGGCATGGGCGAGGCCACAGCAGCACACACACTACAGAGAGAGCAGTAGGAACAGCAACAAAAGACAGAAGGGAACCTCAAAGCCACTCCAACTCCAGTGCATTGTGAGCCAGCGTCCCTACCGTTTACCATGGAATTGGCTTCATACCAGCCCTCCCTATGTACTGCCCCTGAAGCAGAGTGCCCAGCACTCAAATCTTAAGTATTTTAATTTAAATTTCGTTACATTTTTTAAGTGATACAGTACAAGGCATTACTTAAATTCAGCCCTGCTCATCCCCTGATTTTCATTGAATATAGAAATGTAGGGCCACAGGGCAAAATTGTCTTATTTTATAAAGATTTCTGCATCTTTTCCCTTTTAAGGATTTGGTGGTCCCTCTTTTCCCTTTCAATTGAATGTAAAATACTTGAGGTTGTGGACAAATGATATATATTTTTACGCTCCTCTTCAGCTTGCCCAAACAAACAAAGCATGAGTGTCATCTAGAATAGTGGCCTTCACAGGGTCAGAGGTGGGAAGCTGAACCAGATTCTATCTGTTGTTTGCAAAGGAGTCATTTCTGACCTGCTGTGGTTGTTCCAGTTAGGGGCATGAAGGGGAGTGCCCTCATTTGTACAATTTGCATCCTTTTTACCTATCCCAGGGTGGGTGAAGAATATGAAATGGGCAGACTATAATACTATTTAGAAACAGTTGGGGCCCGGTGGGATGGCTCAGTGGTCTAAAGCGCCTGCTTGGGAAAGCTTGGGAGGCTTCAGGGACCGCGGTTCGATCCCTGGCACCACATGCTGCACCAGCCCTGCCCTTGGGGCGGGCTGAGCCGGCCATAAAAAGGAGTGAATAAACAAACAAAGGTTCTGAAACAAGAAAAAAAAAAAAAAAAAAAAAAAAAAAAAAAAAAAAAAAAAAAAAAAAAAAAAAAAAGAAACAGTAATGTATACCTTCTGGGTGTACTTGGCACCTGCTAGATAAACCTGCCCACAGCTCAGGTGAAATACATTTTATACATGTCACTCTCAGGTAATGAAACCTTGCCTTCCTGTTACTGACTTTTAATAGCTAGTTTTAAGTTCAAGACAATAGAATTTCATTATGCAAATCTTTGAGCCACTTTTATGGTATTCTTGCCTTAGTGTTGCACAATGTTTAATGTCTTCTGTGCTGACTTAAGATAAAATCTTTATTTATAATGATAGAAGAAAGGGCCTCCTTGGAGGACTTTGCCAATGGCTGCAGGAGGATAGGTGGTAGGGGCCTTCTGTGTGGATCAGTGTGACCCTAAAAAGGTGGTAAACTGAACTGAGAGGGGAACCCACAGAAATGGGGAGCTGAGGCTTTCTGGTGTCTGTTATTTCAAAAAAACATTACTCCTTTATCAAGAAAACTAAAGCAACATGCCAGGCAAGAACATAAACATCTCACATAATTATATTAAGATATGCCTAGAATGTGCTGATGGAGACTAAAAATGTATGATTCAAAAGCACTTATTTATCTCTTGGGGGTGTTAGCTGCCGTTTTGTACCACCTATAGTCCAGTATTCATAGTCGTTACTTAACAGACAATTTTTTTCCCTGTTTGCTTTGTTGTTGTTGTAGATGTGCCACACATTGCTACTAAAACTTCGATGCCCAGCATGTTTTTTCTTTAGTCTTTTTATTAAACAGTGGGATGGCTTCCTAATACTCCTTTCATACATCAGCATGAACAGGGAACACTGTTGGTGGAGATGGGGTTAGGGAGGTTTATAGGCAGGAACAGCATTCTTTTGGCATTCCTGAGAGGAAAACAGCTGTATTAACTTTTGAAAGCACAGGGTATCACCCCTGACACTGAGAATTCTAGCTCTTTACAGCTGAGCACAAATAGCTTGGCATGGTTATGCCTGGAGTCAGCATGCATGAGCATTGCAGTTCTGATTATTAGGCAATAGAAAACAGCTGTATATATTATTAATGAGAGGACTTTGAAATAAAAAAAAAAAAATCTCATAGTGGGGTTTCCCCTATAAATGCCAGATATATACAGTGGTTTTGCCCCATGTCTATGTTGTACTTTAACACCATTGTCTGGGAATGTAAATGGAAGCCGGCATCTGAGACATGGATGTATGGTGAATGTAGGTATGTTGATAGCAAAGTAGGTATGTTGTGGCTGATTAGAAACATTTTAGTTTAACACTTAAATATTATTTAAAATAGCCTTCACGCATGGCCATTCACTCCATTCCTCCTCCTTTTGCCTCTCACGAAAAGAAAACATTGTATGCTTGCAAATGTCTGCTCTCAGTATTCAAACACCCAGACATGTAAATCATTCAGCAGCTCTTGCTGTTGCTGTTAGGGATTTGAAATTTGATGTGTACTTTCTAAAATATCTTTCAAAGTGGCTGTTTTATTTTAGTTGTCCACGGGAAGTTTTATACTTTCATAGAGTATATTCAATCAAAATTACCCACATCTCAATTTTCATTTTTTAACGGCAACTAAGTAGGAATGTCAAGATTAGAAGTAGGGATATTTAGAACTATTGTGTCTCAATTTAACCTAGTAAGGATTATTGAAGATTAAAATCTGAAGGGAAATTTATCCCAAAGCAATGTATTTCCTGGGAAAGAAACATTTTTGATTGGCCCTGAGGTAGAAATGAAGTAGACCTGATTTTGAGAGATACCTCTGTACAAACACAGCAGAAAGGCATATCTAAGAACTTGTCCAGTAAATTCTCAAATTCTTTTAAACCTTACATGTAAAATAGTTTAATGGAAATACAGGTTTGGATACACTGTACTTGCTTAATGCTCCAGCATCTTTTTTTTTGTCTTTTTCGAGACGGTCTCACTATGCAGTTCAAGCTGGCTGTGAGCTCACTTTTGTAGCCCAGGCTGGTCTTGAGCTTGCACCAGTCCTCCTGCCTCAGCCTCCCAAGTGCTGGGACTACAGGCGTGCACCACCATGCCCAGCTCTCCAGTATCTATTTTTATATCACTCAAGTCATCTATTTTCTACTCGTTCTTATGGTTTTAAAAATGGGCACAATTTAATTATAAAGGACCTTATCCTTTTATACTTGAAACTTCTTTAGTGAAAGTTGAAGAAAAGTAAGAGTGAAGGGGAAAGGTTTGTTCTGCTCTGACTGATGGCACTTGGACTGTAGCTGTCTTTAATCTCAACCTGATGCTCTTCATCCATGCAGTATGGATACTGAAGAGTTCTTTACATTGTTTTTAAAAAGTACCAATAAAATAGAAAACTATATAAAGTTATAGAAAATTTTTCTTAAGGAATTTCTTGACAAAATTTTTCTTTCTTTTTAAGAAGTTAGAGAAAAAGAAATTAAAATTATTATATAGAAGTAGTATAAAGAAAGTAAAATGAAGGAGGAATTCTATAAGTCTGTTACTTAAACATAAATCAGAAAGAAATCTATAGATTTCCTTTCTGACTTGACGTATGGTTATCTTTTTCTTCTTTTGGAAGTGTTGCTTTGTATCTCAAAGTATCTTATCATGGGGAGTCCTAAATCATACCGTAACTAAGAATAAAAATAAGATATATTTACCTTATTAAAAATAAGAATAAAAATAAAAAATACCTTAATAGAGACTTCTTTGTATGGAAGGGAACATTGGGATTTGATGTTTCTAATTTTTTTTTCTAACTCAGTGCTTCTAAGAGAAAATAGCATATAACTTTTGAGCTACTGCATGAATCATGGTGGAAATGTTTAAAGCCTCCCTATTTCCTAGGAATAGAAGGCCGTTGCTATGGCTGGAGTGCTGAAACGGACCTCGTCGGAGCTGCCAGTGAAGCTCATTCAATGTTGATATAGCATGTCTCCGGAATGTGTTATTTGTGGGGAAAACTATGAGTCCATCTGTGAACTGAGAGTCCATTCACAGTGAAGTGAAAGATGCCCATTGGGGGAAATGTTTCTGCACTCTTTGGCACCTCCTCTGACTGCAGGAATGCGGCTGTCTAGTGGGTGGGGGCCTTGAGGACTGTGCCACTTTCACACCTCTAGGTGCAGAATGACTCCATTCTCTCTGACCAGAGAGCACAGTCATTACTCACCCAGTTATGATTGAAGGCATTCAAGCATAATTGGGAAAGGCTACCTTTGCTCTCTGTTGAGAAAGGTCTCAATGATTAGAAGCTATCAAATGCTGAACATTATTATAGAGATAGTTTGGTTTCTGCATGCTTTGTTTCCTACTGTATGTTGACATCCCCACTTAGCTGAGCCTTGTGAGTTGAAGCTTATTTATATAATATGAATTCTAACACAGTCTATTATTTTTAGCCTGAAAACATGGAATCCATCTATTTAAAACTTCCAAATCTGAATGGTAGTCTCATCTTGCTTAAAAATTCCTTCTATTTTTAAGTGAACAGAAGAGAAAATGTTAAAAAAATTTTTTTTGGTTAATTACTGCAGCTGGTCCCTGCATGTCTTTATTTTAATGCTTAGAGTCTATGAATTTGAAGACTTTTAGGAAGAGCATCTGGATTAATGTAGTCCTATTTAAAGTACAATCTTGAGAAGTGGAATAAGCCTCTTCCAGACAAACAAAAACAAACAAGTAATCAAACAGAAGCCAAGCAGATTGAGAAGGCAAAGGCATGGTGAAATTTCAACAGGCTTTGTAGAGAGTGAAGACAAATGGTCTTGGTTTGGTTGTGAGTGAGCAGCCTCTTATTTAATTTAACATGGTGTTTATCTAACTGCTGTGGTAAATGAGGTGAAGTCTTTTGCGTATACAGTTAATTCCCAATTGTTCATACATACTTTAGCCAAATTGCTGATTTTCTATGGACTTTGGGTAGCTCTTCCCCCAGTTCTCCTATTGGCTGTCTCTCCAGTCCCTCAGCCTAATTTCTCTGGCTGTGGTTTCTCCTCGGGCCCAGCTACTCTTTCTCATTTTTATTTTTATTTCCTTATCAGTCTTTGTGTCTTTTCTCTCTGCTTTGTTCCCTTGATTTACCTGACAGCCCAAGGTTCTTGTCTCATTATGCTCCTGTTCCTTAGTTGTTTCATGCTCGTAGTGAAGTGGATTGTCAGGGAAAAACTGTGAGAGATGAAGTCTGCTGTTCCTTGGGCTGTTGGTAGAGGCAGAAACCGAGGGTGATCAGAATGTGCTGTCCTTCCAGGCACTTCTTCTTCTTCTTCTTCTTTTTTTTTTTTTTTTAATATTTTTTTTTTCTTGTTTCAGAACTTTTGTTTGTTTATTTATTTATTTTTATGGTCAGCTCAGCCTGCCCTGAGGGCAGGGCTGGTGCAGCATGTGGTGCTGGGAATCGAACCAAGGTCTCTGCAGCTGCCTAAACTTTCCTAAGCAGGCGCTTTAGACCACTGAGCCATCCTGCCAGGCCCCGCAGGTACTTCTTTTAAATGGTTCACTCAGGGTTTTGTAGCTTTCCCATGGTGAGTGATTTGTAGAGGTTAAGTGGTTGAGTATCCTTTTCATCCCTGTTTCCTTGTTAGTTTTCAACTTGGAGCCCTTCTCTACTTCATTGCTGAAAGGCAAGTAATTCTGAAGAATTAGTACCTCTGAAGAAAGTGCACCTTGGGGAGACAAAGGATGGGGTTGTAGCTATATGTTACAAGACTCTCACGTGGCTGTTCACTTACCAAGTATTTTACTGGGTTGTTTCTTCTCCTTCTCCTTCTCTTCCTTTTCCTTCTTCTTCCTCTTCTTCTTCCTCATCTTCTTCCTCTTCCTCCTTCCTCTTTCTCCCCCCTTCTTCCTCTTCCTCCTCCTATTTTGAGTACTGTGGGAGATGCTAAAGTGAATTTGACCTAGCTTCTGTTGCTGAAGAGGTTTAAATATATCTAGAGGAAAACCTTAACAGGAATCCTAAATCTAAAGCCAAAAGAAACACACAGTTGCAGTCCTACATGAGCAAGTTCTGTCACATACATGTAGTGGAAAGAATTCTTCTGGGGAAGAGGTCAGATTTAGAAATGTGAAAAATTTGCCTTTGTGTATTTTGTGTGTACTAGGTTTCAGGGTGCAGGATGGAAATGAAAACTCACCTGTACCAAATAAAATGCTATCAGTAGAGGATTTTATAAATCCATGTTTGTTCCTTTTGTGACTAATAAGTGCCTACACAGGGTATAAATTTTCTGCTGGACATGGTAGCTGACATGTATAATCTATCTGCTTGAAAGGCTCAGGCCAGAGGATTAAAAGTTTGAGATACATTTTCCTGATATTGCACTTGCTCAGCATATGTGAGTTCCTGGTTCAGTCCCTAGCACTGCTAAAAATAAATTGTTTCCTTCATCAGAGGAAAGCATAGGCATTCAGGCCCCATTTGGCTAACATATTGCTCAGACTAACACACAATCCTGTGTTCTGTTCATGAATCAGTCCTAAGCTAGGCAGTTGGTTGAAAAGGCCTTTGATTAGTCATTTGGATTTCAAATAAGCTAGCACTGAAACATGTATGCATGGGAATCATAGAAAAGCTTTTCATTCCCTCACTGGACCCTGGTGTTGCTTAGTTTATTTGTAGCTCTCCCTGAGCTTTTGGTCTCTCAAGCCAAATGAGGTTAAATCCAGCAAATGTCACAATCAGGAGTTAACAGATACAGCAATAGTGGATAAAGTAATAATAAGACTGACAAACTTTTAAGAAGTAGACACAAAATTCTAAGAGTTTGGTAATCTTCAGTGAGATTTTTCTGTTTAAATTTTTGATATTTGATGAGGTTTAACCTCCATGGAATATCCTAAGAGTGTTCTTTGCATTCATAAGGTGTTTTTATTAGTTGCCTTGAAATAGTATCCAAATAAAAAGTTCCAAAATTGGGTTAGAGAACTTCCTAGGACAGTTGCAGGTTTATTTTATGAGGAGAATGAGGCAGGAATCAAGGATTACAGATGATTTGCAGCGCTCTTTAGGGTTCTTCCCAGGATAATTTTAGTCAAGTATGATAACAAGAGTACCTTGCAGTTGGAAAGCTAGAGGGAATATCATTCCATCAGAAACTGTGATTTAGTATTTACTAAAGACTGTTCTATGTTCCTTTTCTTCAGTGACCTGCAATGATTGTAAGTGTTCACAATCCTTGGACTAAAAGACCTATAGAATCCAAGTCTCCAAGGACTAGCACTTGAGAAAATCTGTGTTTTAGCTGAGACCCTGAGTATTCCCACTGGAGTTAATTATTTTATGAAACTAGAGATTGCAGCCTTTTGAAGTTTGAAATTGTCAGTTATGAATCTTTGCTTTTAGCTATCAAGAGACTATGCATATGGGAGTTCAGGCAGAGATGGACACCAAATATCCATTCTATTTTGTTACACAGGTGAAAGGCTTGTATCTCGAATGTTTACAGCATGTTGTTTTTACTTTTCCTATTTGATAAAATACTCCAAATAATAACCCTAAGGAAGCTTTGGTCCTGTTGCCCCCGTTTAGAACAGGGACAGATGGGGTTGGAAAGTTTATATGATTTGCTCAAAACTGACCATGTAATAGGTCACAGAAGGAGTAGAATTTAAACTCTGGCCCATTGGGCCTAAAGCCCCAAATTTAGCTTTCCTCAACTCTGGATTGCTGAGTGCTGCTAGTCATGTGCAGTCAGGGATGAGGCTGGGGAAGGGGAGGCAGGCAGAGATGAAAGCCACTGCAGCAGCAGACAGCTGTGTTTAAGGGTGCTGACGCCTTCATAGTGCTGGACAGACAGGCAAGCCCTGCTGGACACGGTAGAATGCTTTGTGAGTTTCAGGCCTGGAAGACTTTTTTGTAGGAAGCTGGCTGCCCCGTCCCCCAAGAGTGCATATATTGATTGGCTAAAGTGAGACTAGAAAGTAAAGATCACAGGTATTCCTTAAAACTGCCTACACACTTACACACTTTTTTTTTTGGTGCAGGTCTTACTATGCTACATACTTTTTATATCACAACTCCTATCATTTTCTATAAGTGGTAAGACGCAGACAGGGAAGGTAAGGAGCTTGGCTAAAAAGTTTACAGTGGGCCAGTGAATAGGAGGGAAAGATGGGTGGAAAGAAGGCAAATATACACAGCTCAACACATGTGGAGACCCAGGGCATCTTGTGCTCACACATTCCTAAGATTTTATTATGTCTTGGAACCAAAGATATGTGGAAAAAGTGATGTAAAAGGGTGAACAGTGCAAGTGGTAGGTGAAGTTCGCAGATCAGAAAAATGAGAAGAAATATAGATACTTCATGGGTAAAACTTAATGCCATATTCTGAGACCTCCTCTAGGGGTAAACAAGTATTTTCAATTTTCCTATTTCTATTGTGTATTAATATTAAGCAGAAAATTGGTTTAAGTACATGGGTTTGAGAAGATTTCGTCTATATTTTGCTGTTCCACAAGATTTAGTGCACTATAGGATCTTCTCTTTTAATGTTGTATTGTTTTTAAAAGAAAATTATGTACTCGGTACAGGGTCTTACTACGCAGCTCCGGCTCATAGTGATCCTGTTTTCAGCTTTCTCAGTGCTGGAATTATAGGTGCATGCCACCATGCCCAGACTCAGTGGCAGGCTCAGCACACCTGGCGGTGGGGCCAATGAAGATGTGGTTCTGGGGATCATACCCTGGTCCCTGCTCTTGCCTACTAAGCAGGTGCTTAGTCTGCTGAGCTATCTCATTGGTTCAGATATACAGAATGAAAGGTGCAGAAGTTAGAGTAATTAAAACATCTGTATTAAAAGCCAAGCATTAGTTTCATATGCAGGGTAGATGGCATGATCTGCAATACCTGGGGTTGTGCCATAGCTCCTTGTGTCCTGGCCTGCACCACCATACACATTCCCAGGCTGTAGGAGTACAGACAGTTAGAGTCCTAAGGTTTTTGTTTCTTTGTCCAGTGCAGGGGGTAGCTGGATGATCTTTTGAGTTTTATATCTGTAGTCATCACCCACAGCTTTGTAGTAATGCAGGTGAGCCCCATCCAGACTTGTTCACAGGGCATAACATTTCTGTTTTCCTTCTCTTTACATTTGTTGCTCTCAGGCAAAGCCAACATGGTCTTCCTCTGACCATATAGAAATAGATGTAGAAGGTAGTGCTGTCTTTTGGCTGCCATCCTGTTTCTGTTGACCTTGTAGCTGACAGTATCAGATGTTGATGGTGGTTTTAAGGCACTTGGAATGCAGAATCCTGAGCTCTTGGCAGACCCGTTGATGCTGAGGCTCTATAAGTAAAGCTCTAGAATCTGTTTCAGTAAGTTCTTAAGTTATCTATGGGCTCACTACAGTTTGAGAACCTGAGTGATTCACCTCTAAGTTTATGCTGTGGTCTTTAGGTATAACCCATGATTCCCTGAAGGCAGCACCCATGTTATGAGTGTATATAAATAAAACTTCTCAGGATAAATTAGAAGTATTTAGCTTATTCACTCATGTTACAAATATTTGTATGCCTACTATACACAAAGCTCTTTTAGTTGCAGTGGGAATGAGGAAAAGAGGATAACTGTGAGAATGCAGAACAGACAGATCTTGGCAATTGGTGGCATAAGAGGATTTGGGAGAGGTCAGAGTTATCTGCAAGGTTTGTTGTTAGGTGTGGAAATACATTTGCACTATGAAAGAGGTAGTCACATGGGCACACCAAGCAGTGACATGGGAACCTGCAGAGTGCTTGACTATAAAATATACCTGAGACTCTGCAGTCAGTTATAAAGTTGGCATGACTCTCAGCTTCATTTTATAATAGGTTGGAGAGATCTCCTTAAATACTACAAAACCTGATATCATTTGGAGGGTGTGGTTCAAGTCAAAGAAAAATATAATTGGATAATTCAATTATTTATAACAGTGACTTTTCTTCTTAGACTTAAGTGAAGATATAAGTGGTTTTCTTAATAAAGATGATCACCAATTGATTTTGAACGTCTTCTTGAATAAATATTAGAAGCAAGATTTAAAATGATAGAGTTATACTAAACAGATACATTGTAGGAGTCCCCACCAGGTTCTTGTCTTAGTCAAAGAAGTCAATATTTATAATCCCAGAGATATGTTACTGGAATCTTGTCTCAGTTACTGTTCTCTCATTGCTGGGACAAATACCCAGCACCCAGTATGAAGGAAGGAAAGTTTTACTTAGCTCACAGTTACTGGAGGTTTCAGTCCATACTCGACTGGCTTCAAGGCAGACTGATACATGGCAGAGAGCAGCAGTTCATGGTGGTGGAACAGCAACAATGGCAATAGGCCAGCAATGACAGTAGGGAGTGAATCTGTCTTATGTTGCATTCAGGCTCTCTGCCTTAGGTTGAGCGTAGCATTCACACCCATAATCCTAGCAGTACTAAGACCCATAATCCCAGTGGATCACCCATAATCTCAATGGATCATGAGTTAATCTCAAACTCTAGAATTCCCCGCCCCATGACTACTACATGAGACTTTGGGAGGACAACTTGACACAAACCATAACAAATCCCATCAAGTTAATTCCAGTCTGCCACTCCCAGTGCAACTCATGGCGAAAGTAAAGACATTAAAGCATTTTTATAATTACTGGGGAGCCAAGGGACCCTAAGTCCAGCCATGAAGATGGCTTTCCAGAATGAAGAGACTGACCCAGGGCTGGACCCAGGTTTTATTCAGTGGAGGAGGAGTATCTTGAGGAGGAATGACTGAGAATTGTGGGAAGCAGAGCTAGGTAGGTGGCCTGCATTTACCTCTGCCGTATGCAGAGAAGGTAATTTGCATTATGCTATTGAGATAGTATCTAATGTTTTGAGAGTCCAGTGCTTAGCCAAAATGGAGACAATTGCTCTTTGAAGGAGAGCTGTCAGGTGGCTCTCCACAATATATTAATTGATTTTTTGTGCTGTCTTTTGAGACAGTCTCACTCTGTAGCTCAGGCCGGCCTCAAACTTGTGCAATCCTTCTGCCAGCCTCCTGAGTATTGGGGTACAGTGGTTTGTCACCACACCCAGGTTCATTTGATCCTTTAAGAAACATGCTATTAGGATTGTCTTTTTGTGTCAGTTGAAGGATAGCCATGTCTTCTTTGAAGAGAGCCTATCAGTGTCTGCTTCCTCCCTTAAATTAAGGAGGAGGGTGGGCACATAGAAATCCTGAGTGGAAGAACAGACTGCTGCCCACCCAGTCATTGGGTTTCCTTGGGTATCTGCAGGGTGTTTTCCCAGAATGTTTAGTAAACCAAGATTGCATGTTATTCTTTTTTCCTTTCTTAGACCTAGGAATGACAGAAAGTAGCCTTTTGGGCTTTACAAAATTTCACGAATCCACACCCAGCAGTAGGACAGTGCATATCCCCTTCTTCGAGACAGTGCCTGCGACTCTAGGGAATTGGCATGGGTTTGTTTTGACAGTTATGAGGGTGACTTTTTTCATTGTCCTACCAAAATTGGCAAGGTAGTTGGATAGAGATTTTTTTCCAGGGCTGGAAGCATTAAGCGACAGCTGTTTTCTGTGGAGTAAAGCAATTCAAGGAGTCGGCACAGCTGCAGGAATGGTAGAGAGCACCAAGAACAGGAAGCAGGATGAATCAGGGTGCTGGCTGCTGTGGTCTCATCAGCAGCTGGACAGCAGAGGGTGGAAGTTGACTCAGCTTGGCAAGCAGGCTGGGCAGCGTGGCAGGTGTGATTTGCTGGATGGATACTATGTGAGCTTCCTTGAATGGAGAGCTTCCTCAGTGTCCACTATTATATGTCAATGGATAATTAGACTTTGGAATTTGTGGCCCATCTTTTACTTTCACCCAGGGTATGAGCCCCATCAGGGCCATGGTGACTGTGCTAGGGACACTGCTGAAAGCATTGTTAAGGTCAGGATATATAATTCATGTTTGACATAATACTGAGTTCAGCAGTGCTGTCTTGCACCTGTGTCCAGACTCCAAGACCTGGCTAAGGGCAGTGGATTCCAATGTAGAATTTAACAAGTTTCCCTACTTTGAGAGTGTTGTTCATCCTTTTCATGGCAACAGAAAATGTGGTATTTGGAGTAAATTTTCAGCTTGCTTATAGTAGGCTGTACTTAATCTGATGTTAAGATAAAATGAATTCAGTGTGTAAATGAAAAATAGAGGTACTCTTTTATTAGTTTCCAAAAAGGATGCAAAGGGAGTCTTGAGTTCAGGGCCTAAACCTCACTCC